>CAJPEX010003592.1:0-12650 GCA_905338405.1 Notodromas monacha
ACCATGATAACTCGAATGAACCAAGTACTCATGCAGTACCATCTCACACTCACGCAGTGTCATCTTACCCACAGTTCAATCTTATATCTCTCTTACCATAGGAAAGATCATTAATTATCGATGGAAACTCGCCTCGGGGACGGGATGGGCAACTTGCGTGCCCCAAAGTAAGTTTAGCTGATGGAACTGTAATCCAGCTCAGGAGACTGTAATCCAGCTTAGTTTGCACACGAATGAGCATCTGTAAGGGCACAGGACACATAAATACAGCAGCATTTCGAAGTTTTGCGATTACTGTCGCAGAAAGCTCAAGCACAGAACCCAGGAAACATTCAGCAGCCGTATCTTGCATCCAGGAAATTCATTTGCTCGGATCCTGAATGAGCATCACCCTATTGATGGGAAGGGGATGTAGAAGTTTTATGGATTTGTCGCAGTAAAAATTATATGTATGTAAGGAAGGGGGGGAAATCCGAAAAGCATTATGGGAAAAGTAAATACTGTATAGACGCTGAAAAATAAATATAAATGGTGACTTGAATAAGCCGTGAGGTCGTTTTTATACATGTAAATCTGCTCTGAAGAATCTTCAAAGAAAAATGTATTCTACTAAATAATGAGAGGATTATGATAAAGAAGACTGGTTTGACGGGAAATTTTTTACTCGAGTCGTAAAAATGTGTCTAGCTTCAACTTCACATTCCACAGAAGTGATGAGGGCTCATTTTGGCGTACGCTGACATTTCTAAAAATACTCACAGTTCTACCGCTGAATCAAAGACTTTTATATTTTCAAATAAACATCATAAGACGTCATATTTAACTGGGCCAAGCCGTTTTACTTCAACGGAGAATTTAAAAGTGAAAGCAACCGTAGTTTCGAAACAAATAACCATTTTTATGCATGAGATGGAATTTTCTATAAGAGCGATAAATTCCCAGTAAAAATATGAGTCCCTCGTTTTATTCTGTGCGTGAGAAGCAAATTGCAGAGCTTTTTTTTTAAATATTTCAGTAGACGGCGTTATCGTCTAGTGGAATGCTGATCTCTTCCGTGTTCTTCGGAATTTTGTCAAAGAGAATGAAATAAAATTACTGTATCATTGAGGCCTCCTTATATGTTGAACGCAGACAAAAATTCGACGGATTAAATTTGTAATTATCATGTAAACTACGATCTTTCTTGCAAAAACTCATTGTGGCAATTATTTCTGTCAATTCAGTCCACAGCACACACAAAAAAAGACTACAAAATGTGTGTAGGATGTATTTTCTTCGCTGAATCATTGTTTTATAGTGGAATTTCGAGACGAATCCTTATTTGATATAGGATAGCTAAATAAGATATTGATTTTTTTTTCTCCTTCAATTGCGAAAATACAGTACATCTTTTCTCGGCATCACAATCTCATAAAAGTGATCTCCTTGGGCACGCAGGGTACATAAAAATATATATTCCTCTGATGGTGCATGTAGACGCTTGTGGTACTACTTACCACGGTGCTGCCACGTGGCTCCAAACACTCGCTTTACTCTTTTATGGTGAAAACGTGACGTGACGAACTGCTTATTATTGTTGTGCGAGTGTTTTCCCTCCCAAACAGCAGCACTGAGAATCTGGTCACGTCAGAGACTCGGTAATAGCAACGATTCGGTAGTGGGGGTGTCTCTGCATTTGGTGCTTGATGGAGTTTGCTTGCACACTGTGCTCGTGCATGATAAAAGACCATTTGTAAAGTACTGTTTTCTTTGTATATTTTTTCCTTTTTTTTAGATCTGTACTTGTTTTAGCCTTGGGGGCAAGGAAAGAGTCGATTCCTGTACTACTCTTGCCATTTCGACTGGGTGCTTATTTTTTTTCCAATACCGTCTCTGGAAAGGAAATTGAACCCAGGTTAAGCGATACTTCCTCCTCATATGTGTCAGATGCATGCACAGAATGCAGGTGGACTGTATTTCTCCCATGAAATTCATGGAAGGAAAACAATTTCGTTGTTGAGAACCCCTAAAGCCTAATCCATGAGGAGCGAGCCCTATGGTGCCTTTAAAAAATTATCTATGCAAAAAAAAATCCTTGTGGACAAAATAATTGTAGAGAGCGACCACCTGTATCAAAACTGATCTTACTGAAGGAAGGTTTAGTAAATTTCACATAATTTACTGGATTCCAGATAATTCGGGTACAGTCGTCATCATGAAAATCATTTCACTTTTCTTAACACGGAAATATTTTAACTACGCATAAGAATTGCGGACGAATATAAATTTATTTAATTACATCAGCTGTTGAATGAAAGCTGCTGGGAAAGCATGGGTCATGCGACAAGTAGACGATTATTACGAAAAAAGAGAATTCATGAAATTGTAACTTTACTTTGTACTGATTTAGCGGTATGTACATTGCTGATGCATCTAAAAAATTTGATAAAAGTTGTTGTTGACAAAAAAGAGATTCACTGCACCAAGTCAATCCGAAAAAATTACTTATTTAAAAATTAGTATCTATATTGAGCGCAAATAAATTTAAAAAATAAGCACAGAATTAGACTATTTTTTACTGTAATAAATTAAGAATATACAGCATTAAGATGAAATTCATTTTCAATTTGTGTGACTATAATTAGCTGCATTTTTCGAGATATTAATGTGAACTTCTTTCCAAATTTTCTAGAAATTTCAGGAAAATTTCGGTATCACCAGATATCGTCCGAATTTTGTGCGCATATAATTTTTTAGTGTCCATAAGTTGAATCATCCGAATTCCGGGGTCCCTTGCGCTGCAATTCAACCTTCCTGTCCCATTTCTGCGTGCCTTTGCATTAAAACCCCCCGGTCATTTCACGACAATTTCTGCCATTGTTTATTGCTCGAAGGAGTGTTAATTAACATTAGAAGTAGATAAAAGATGGACATTTCTGGAATGTCTTGATAAATACGTAATTACATATGGCCTGATGGATTGGAACATAATGTAATTACTGTAAATCCCATTAGAGAAAATGATCGAATGAAGTTCGAAACCTCGATTTATGCGTCGATTTTTATCCAGGAATGTGCCAACATCATACTCATGAAAAGTTCCCGAATTTTTTATATTTTTTTGCGGTCACGGGTGAATATTTCAACGAGTGAATTCTCCATCAGTGTCGTATCTCCGTCGTCCGATCTACCTGAATCTGGAGGCTTCAAAAATTCCGGCTTTATAACGTCGTGCCAATCTCGTACTTTCTTCCGGAAACCTTTCGGAATGAACCCTGGGATATGAATGTGGAATGTAAGGGAGGACCTTATCGCCTTCCTGGGCTTTCCAAGTGGATAATCGCGTCGCAGTCGAGTGTATTGATTCCACAAATGTTGTTACCCCGCAGGGCACAGGAACCCATAAACGTACAACCATTGTTCCTGTGTCCAACTATGTCTCCACTTTTGCAAACCAGTTTCCTTGTAAAGCTGCGGACGGGGTAAGAAAATAAAAGAAAGAGACCAGATCATCCTTCAAACTGGCTCGAGGGATAAAACTACTTCCCGTTATCGCACTCTTTTTGTTTGTTAAATTATTCGCAACACCTCCCCAAAAATGTATTTCTTCTTTTCTTGGACCAACTGGATATAACTTCTGGATTTCAAGAAGAAAAATATTATTGTACAAGTAAGTTGTGACGTTTCGATGTGAAGAAAAGAATGTTTTGGACAATTTCCTTCGGAAGTACTTCACGATATTTCGTACGGTCAACCGTTTGCTCGAAATTGAATCTTTACATTCTGAAGCAGTACTTTCAATCACCCAGTTGTTGGTCAAGAGCTCAACCCCATTTGAATCAATCCAATTTTTTAATGAAAAACACCACTTGATATTGCACTTGATATTTTTTATAGATTTCAATTTGGACGCCGGCTAAATTTCAAGCAAGAGGAATTAACAAAATCCCCGAATATCTCGAAAATTTTCAAGAATGTGTGCCACTTCTTTCTCCAGTTGAAATGTTTGATTGTATTATGTATTCAGGTGAAATTAAAAAAAATCCAAATTTCTTGCGTGGGTTAGACACAGCAGAAAAGGACCGTTTCAGCATTTCAGAGATTATTTGTAAACATTGGCATAAATTGACAGATACTGCAGTGTGTCTGAAATGTTGGTATACTTTTAAAAGCTCAGGATTTCAATTAATTTATTTATGGCTTGAGTAAAACGCACGCGGAAATCGGTGAATACAGAATAATTGAATATTGGCATGTGCCCTAATTTTTTTAAAAGATGTTGAGAAACCATGAAACCAATGGACCCACGTGATACTTCATTATTGATGATGAAAAATTTTGTGAGCCTCACAAGCTAACTACATTTTAAAGGAATCCGTGTTGAATCAGAAATCAGTTTCAGAAGCCAGTGACATCTTTCCAAGCTTGTGTGCTTCATCACTGTGATGGACAAAAGTCCAAATCTTTGTGGACTACACAATTCTAGCTTGAATTTTCATTTTTCAGTGACTTTTTGGACACACCATTGGGCAATAATAGAATTCAAGAGAAGTATCGATGATAAAGACAACATGGAACAAATAAAAAATATGCCATCAGCCAATTAAGAAAATTCATTCCGTGAGAAATTTTGAATACAGTCAACCCCCGCATGAAGGACCTCCTGCACAATGGATTTTTACACAACAGACTGCCTCTCAAGGCGGATTTCCCTCACACTCAACAGACTAAATCTGAATGACAGACTTCTGTTTGCTTAAAATTAATGGTAAAAAGAAAACATTTAGTTTTATGATAATTGAATTTATATATCAGACTTTTCACCCAAGAGACGAGTATATTGCATCAATTAAGTCTGTTGTGCGGGGGTATTTATGTTTTTGACAAATTTTGGGCAGCAGGCATCTGAATGTTGCTTTGCAGACTTATCAATTATCTTTCTTTATGTAAACACATTCCTGATGAACCTGTGAACCAAATCCAAGTTTGGTTGCTGGGCTCCACAAGAACAAGCAAAAATAGTTTCCTTGAAAGTGGTCAATCTTGACCTTCAGAATTAATCCCAAAATAAATATGTTCTCCAATTCTCTCCTCCTCTGAACATTCTGCATATTTTGCAGTCAACTTGAGCTGATCTCTGGAGTGAGCAAGCTATTTGCAAATTTTGAAAGTGTTGCTTCATTTCATCTCTTGAATTTTGCCCACATGTTGAATTTTTCTTGACAAGCAATCTTTCTTTTCATAGTAATGCAACAAGTTTATACCATGAAAAAGTCTTGGCCACAGCCCAGGTGATTGACATCTTTAATCTTGGGAATGTAATTATTTGTCTCACACTTGTTCCTAGTATTTTTAAATGTTTCATTGTGTAATGTGACAGCAAAGAAATGAGAAAGATTCACAAGGAGCATTGAAAGCACTACACAAGTGATTAAAAGGAACTTGCCACAAATGTAAACTATTTCGGGATATACAGAAAGAATAGAAAGATAGTAGTGCTTCTTCACCATGAAGCTTCTGCAACAATTGCGTTTTAATACAAAGAAAGTTGAGATGGGAAAAGAAACCTACACTGAGTTTTTTCTCAGTGCCTTATTTTCTCTACCACGCAGGCTATCATTTCTACCTTGAACGCACACCAAACCTACAATAAAAACCACAAAAAAAGCTTGTAGAAAGAGTTAGGACTTCATTTCTGGTGTCATGAGCAGAGATTCTGCAACAAGTTTATACTATGAAAAAGTCTTGGCCACAGCCCAGGTGATTGACATCTTTAATCTTGGGAATGTAATTATTTTTCTCACACTTGTTCGTAGTATTTTTAAATGTGTCATTGTGTAATGTGACAGCAAAGAAATGATAAAGATTCACAAGGAGCATTGCAAGCACTACACATGTGATTAAAAGGAACTTGCCACAAATGTAAACTATTTTGGGATGTACAGAAAGAATGGAAAGATAGTAGTGCTTCTTCACCATGAAGCTTCTGCAACAATTGCGTTTTAATACGAAGAAAGTTGAGATGGGAAAAGAAACCTACACTGAGTTTTTTCTTAGTACCTTATTTTCTCTACCACGCAGGCTATCATTTCTACCTTGAACGCTCACCAAAACTACAATAAAAACCACAAAAAAAGCTTGTAGAGTTAGGACTTCATTTCTGGTGTCATGAGCAGAGAAAAACGCCATTCGTACCCCCATGAAAGTCATCGATCATGAGACAACCCACCAGGGAGACATTCAGGCCCCAGCAATTCGCCGAGCTGTTGGTCATTTCCTCTTCTTCCTCTTTCAATCCCGGACATCCGAAAAGCCCATTACTGCACTTTAGTGCCACTATTTCGGCCTAAGGCACTGGCTTTCTTCAGCGTTCCCAGTCTTTTTTTGTCTCTATTATTTATTTTTGTATATACCGTACGGGGATGTGATCGAGAAACCAGGTGATCCGGAAATGATTCCGACATCAAAGACTGATCTTGTGCATGTAATCCGTTCTGGCGTCGACAGGTTTAAGAAATGTTCCCTCAATCCTTCTTTGAAGCATGGGGATGTCGAAATTCCGGACTCTAATAGTTGATGCTTTGTATATGGTCTTATGCTGGTTTATTTTCGGGCTATAAAAAGATACCCTCGAGTTTTACATGACGGGGCTACAAAATAGAAAAAAAAAATTGGCCTTGGAGCATGACATTCTTTTCATATCCGTTATTATTGAAGCAGTCATTGATGACAGAAAGATCACAAGACATACAAAAAGCATGTTCTTCTCGGATGAAACGTATCGAGGTTCGGATTTCGTTATCGACCCGAGCTGAGCACGGATTGATTTCAAAATCCAGATTTTTCTTTCTTTTCTCCTTTTCTTTTTTGCTGTGAAAGCGATATGACATCAGAGGTAATCCTTGACTCATATTATGATTGGACAAGTTATGAACCATTCCATTCCATTTCTGAGACTGGTGATGTACTTGAAATGGGGTTTTCACTTGTGTGAATATGACCTCGATTTATTTGTGCGAAGGACATCTGAAACCGGAAATTTTGTTGAAAATTCAAGCTTGTGTCAAGGTGAAGATATGTGAAAGAGATTTTTGAATTGATTGTAACAATGAGCATCTGTTCTTTTTCCTTCGTTTTTTTCTCGTTTTGAACAAACGTTCCGACTAAACAGGGCATATAGTAAAAGCACGAAAACTGGACTCCGGAGATTTAATTTCATTTTCACAGAACTAATTTATAAATTTTCACCCGGAAATTATAAAAAAAATCCGAAAGAAATCTAATAATTTTCAATGCAGTTGTCATTCATTTTTTCAATTCAGAGAATTCCCCAACTTTCAGAGATGTGTTCCTAATTTAAAAAATATAGGAACAATAAGAGAAGTACCTACACTTGCATGGGTACCAAATACAGTATGTTGATAATTTTTGAAAGCAGTTTGAGAAATGATTTCCTGTCGTGTTAATACATTTAAATAGGAAGGAAAAGCTTTGAAATGGGTGTCAAAACAATTAAACAATTCAACAATAAGCAATTTTCCCTTATTTTTTAATCTGCATTCAGCTTTGAGGGATTAAAACGAGATTTTCAGTTAAAAAAAAAAATTCAATGGGGATCTCAATAAATACTTTTTCAACTTTCCGAGTCAGATTTAATTTCTCCTACATGCAACCTGACAAAATTCAGAAAAAAGTGTCGCTACATTTATTGATTGGTGCCCAAAAAAACAATGAAATTCCTGAAATACAAGTAATTTCCCCCCCATTTATATGCCTTATCGCTGTTCTGAGGGCCAAATGAAAAATTTCAGTTGCCAAAATCTAAATGGGTAATAGTAAAATTTAAATGTAA
This sequence comes from Notodromas monacha, assembly GCA_905338405.1. Taxonomy (NCBI): domain Eukaryota; kingdom Metazoa; phylum Arthropoda; class Ostracoda; order Podocopida; family Cyprididae; genus Notodromas; species Notodromas monacha. Next base: position 7,832 of record CAJPEX010003592.1, read on the forward strand.
ACGAGTGACTCCAATGAAGCTCATTATTTACAAAATTTCATGAAAATTGGATTCACAATTTTTTTTTCTTTTTCTTTTCTATGTCTCTTTGCAGATGAGGGGTCGACGTGGGGGTTGCAGAACCGGATGAGCAGCTGGGTTTCCGGGTACAGAGGGCGACCGGGTTCGTTCTCATCGTCGGCGCACGTGAGGCGCCCGACCGTGCAAGCCACGCTGGCGCCGCCACCAACAACAACAACGGGAACGCCACTACCATCAACAATCCATACTACAATATCACCAGAAGCAGGAGAAACAGTGGCGCCTTTCGACGTAGACGCCGTCGAAAATGGACGCCAGTTGTATGAGTGGATGTTATCAAAGTTGCCCAGTTTCAACGAAACGTCAATCGACGACGTGGGTTTCGAAAATGCCACGGATTCCTGGGGCGTTGAAGTGTTGGGCAATGGGACGCCGACGGCGGTTGTCGCAGCCGCTGACGGCGTCCTTCGCAACTTGACGTCGCAATTGTGGGAATGGAACTCGACAACGACACTGACGAGCCACAATGCGTCGGACGTGGATGGGATGATGGGCGCCACCGACGTCGAGGAAGTCGACGAGTCTGGTGCTGGTGGCGCCGCCGCCGATTTGGTGTTTGTGGTGGCCATGTCTTGTCTACTCGGAGGACTCATTCTTGTCACTGTCATAGGTGAGCTAAAATTTGAAACAAAATACTGATGTTTCATACAAGAAATGACTTGCACAACAAACTGAATAAGCCAAATAAATTTCGCATGCAAAAATGTCTGTGCTTCAATTCTTGCGCGCCATAAAAAATCAGCAATCAATTCAGACCCTGTATAACCTTTAAGAGGTCCAGGACATGACATGAGACTGAAAAAACTCCGGTGTTGAAGTTCAAAAACCGATTGTTATTCAATTTTTGTAATCCATCGATGCAAAATTTCGGAAATTAACAGAAACTAGTAAAAGATATTATAATAAAGACGCAATTTAAAGAATAATCAAAGGCAATCAGCTGATTTTCCGCCAAGAATGTACAGTATATTCGAGGGGGCACCCTGAATTTTACTTTTTCAAAAATTATTTATTTTGCAATATGAAATGACACGATGAACAAGGAACACTGAAATGAAACACAGGTGAGTAAAATGAATTTGTGCACAAATCCAAATATGAAAACAGAAGTAAATATAAAACATGTACTGAAGAAAAATGAATAAAAAGGAGAGCAGCAGTGATTCTTGAAAAAGAAGGTTTTTTGAACAGAAATTAAATTTTGGAGAGGAGGCTTTTCTCATCAGTGCGTTTTCTCCGCAACACTGAGGACGCAAAATTTCCCAGATATTTAAAAATCATTTCATCCAGACCGCAAAATATTTGTGTCATCCAGATCGCATACGTTATTTGAAGCACTATATAGAAAAATTCAAGTACAGTACACTAATTTGTTATCCCCCTAATTTCCCCTGACTGAGAAATTAAAGAGGACTGTGAGTTGAGTATATACACTTTTATTTATATACTGGCAGACAACATTCACAAAAGGACAAACACAAACACAGAATCTTGCGCGCCATAAAAAATCAGCAATCAATTCAGACCCTGTATAACCTTTAAGAGGTCCAGGACATGACATGAGACTGAAAAAACTCCGGTGTTGAAGTTCAAAAACCGATTGTTATTCAATTTTTGTAATCCATCGATGCAAAATTTCGGAAATTAACAGAAACTAGTAAAAGATATTATAATAAAGACGCAATTTAAAGAATAATCAAAGGCAATCAGCTGATTTTCCGCCAAGAATGTACAGTAAATTCGAGGGGGCACCCTGAATTTTACTTTTTCAAAATTATTTATTTTGCAATATGAAATGACACGATGAACAAGGAACACTGAAATAAAACACAGGTGAGTAAAATGAATTTGTGCACAAATCCAAATTTGAAAATACAGTAGAAGTAAATATAAAACATGCACTGAAGAAAAATGAATAAAAAGGAGAGCACCAGTGATTCTTGAAAAAGAAGGTTTTTTGAACAGAAATTAAATTTTGGAGAGGAGGCTTTTCTCATCAGTGCGTTTTCTCCGCAACACTGAGGACGCAAAATTTCTTAGATATTTAAAAATCATTTCATCCAGACCGCAAAATATTTGTGTCATCCAGATCGCATACGTTATTTGAAGCACCATATAGAAAAATTCAAATACACTAATTTTTAAAATATTTATCATTTCCGTCGTCATCCTTGCGATTTTCCAATTGTAATTTCAGGCTTATACGCGTAATACAGTGATTAATTATTACGTGAGCGTAGAACACAATGCATTTTCAGTGGGACATCGCAAGGTATATTTAGCACGGAAATACCGGAAAGCTTCGTACGTATTTTCGAATTCTCTGATTTAATAGGATTGTTTACGATCGTCGTGATAAAGCCCGTATATATACAATGGAGGTAAATCCGTACAGAATAAACAAGTTCAGCGAGGTCGAGGGTCATCTTATTTCGATACATGTCGTCGGGGCAGAAAATTGCATCAGGACAAATGGGAACCTCCTTTACTTTCGTACTTTCCATCTCACCAAGACAAAAAATAAATAATTTCGCTGAGACCAACAAAAAAAAATCAGGGATCTCTCATCAATTCCACCATCGGAGTGATTAGCGAAATCAGAGCAGATCACGAAGGGGTCGGCCCCTTTTCCCTCTTTCGCTTGTAATATGTAATTCCTCGCCGAGGATTCGAGTTGTTTATTATTATTACTATTAATTAGTATCGTTGTGTTAAGTTTCCTTGTTTTCTTCCAGGAAACGTGTTTGTCATAGCGGCGATAGTTCTGGAAAGACACCTGCAAACGGCTCAAAATTACTTGATCGTGTCCTTGGCAGTGGCAGATCTTCTGGTGGCCTGTCTAGTGATGCCTCTCGGAGCTGTTTATGAGGTGAGTGCCAAGTTTCTTCCAGTCACCCAAAGACAAATTTGCAGTTTTCCTGAGTGTAAGGGTACCTGAGTCTCCAAGTTTTCAGCAATTATTCACACACACGTTGGGTCAGACTCAAGTTCACGGTTACTCCATAAATAACTAGCACACACCTGAATGAAAAAATACATGTTTTGGGCATTGAGTCTCAAGGTGGTAGAATAAAACCTGTTGCTTTTTGCTCAAATATCCAGTTATTGTCCCAGTTGAACATGACCTCCGATATTTTTACTTTCCATATGATAGTAGAAAAAGCTTGATGTAGCCCTTATTTATGCTCTATAGCAGGTTCTGCAATTCTTTTCCAATTTTTGGAAACGTTTTTCTTATTCACTGCATGGTGATTAGTGAAAACTTTACAGTTGAAGGCAGGTTTCTCATCCCATGTCAAAGGGTGCTGCAAATGTGTCATGTTATAAATAAAAAGAAATTTCATTTGTGTTGTAATTATTATCTGAAATGTTAAAAAGATTATGAGTATAAAACAGCACACAATTTTAATGTTTTAGCTGGCCTGGAACATATGTTCAGCCCTCTGTGCCAAGGGTGGAGAACTCTGGCTGTAACTGCAATTTTTTCACTTATCAGTATGCGGTAAATTGAAAAATGTTTTTGAAAATTTCAAAAATCCCGGAACCTCAGAAAATATGACTGGCCATATCATGATTTTTTCCTTATCACAGTATTTATTGTAGAAATATCAGAGGTTGCGTCTAACTGGGACAACCCTTGTGTTTATTCCCAATTCACTAGTTCTTCGATTTTTTTCTCTCTCGTTTTTCCGATGTTGAAGCAGAAAATATTAAAATTATAGCCGGGGCATTGCTTACTTTTCTAAAGAAATCATTAAGAGGCAGAAGGTGTCAAAAGTGTCTATTTTTGTCTGCCTTTCGCTATGTGCGATGAAGTGACGAGCATAATGTGACAGAAACTGAAGCACAAAAAAAAAGAAGTCAAAGCAGCACACACAAAAATAAGATCATCCTGCTCATCGTGTCAATGATTGCAAAAAAATAAATGTCATGGGGTCTGTTACCCACTATAGAAAGCGTCCTAGGCCACAGGAAACATCCCTCGTGGGTTGACACGCCGGGGTCAGTGACCTGCTCCCACCAAGCTTGGTACATCAAAAGAGAATTTATTTTTATTTTTAATGCACTCAAAACCACCTACGGAAAAATATTAAAAAAAATACATACCAAAACACAGTGGGAGGAACTCTGCGAGAGAAAATAAAAATACGATGAGAAATTCATCACGAAAAAAAAGGGGGCGGACGAATAACGGGGCATTGATGCCCCCAGGGCGCCGGAATTGCGCGGAAATCTCGGGCGGATCACGGAGACAAAAGCCGTGCGAAATTAAAAAAGGCGGGTAGAGACGGAAGAAAACAAAGGAAACTACGGAAGGAAAACGATGGGATGAGGCGAAAGAAAAAGGATAAGAATAAAAAAAAAATAGAAAAGGGGGGAAATAAGGAAGAGAGGCACCCGGTTTTTGCGACATTTTCTCGCGGTCGGCCGAGTGTTTGCTCTCCGAATTCCGGCTTGGCGTCTCTTCTTGAGGATCCCACCAGCTTTGCTCTGCTCATCCCTTCCGCAGCACACAAATGCATCTGCACCAGTTTGTTTTGCTGCAGACAAAGACCCAAAGGCTCTTCGATGCATCAATCTTTTTCCGTCCCTTCACTCATATAGTGTCTGGAGAAAATCAAATAAGTGGAAAAAGATATGCGAAAATAACCTTTCAGCGACAACACATGCCTACGATTATACCGGCACGAATTTTTTATTTACCAAGGCGAAAAGAAGCGACCTCTGTACGAAATTT
>CAJPEX010003592.1:13307-27752 GCA_905338405.1 Notodromas monacha
ATTATTACTATTAATTAGTATCGTTGTGTTAAGTTTCCTTGTTTTCTTCCAGGAAACGTGTTTGTCATAGCGGCGATAGTTCTGGAAAGACACCTGCAAACGGCTCAAAATTACTTGATCGTGTCCTTGGCAGTGGCAGATCTTCTGGTGGCCTGTCTAGTGATGCCTCTCGGAGCTGTTTATGAGGTGAGTGCCAAGTTTCTTCCAGTCACCCAAAGACAAATTTGCAGTTTTCCTGAGTGTAAGGGTACCTGAGTCTCCAAGTTTTCAGCAATTATTCACACACACGTTGGGTCAGACTCAAGTTCACGGTTACTCCATAAATAACTAGCACACACCTGAATGAAAAAAATACATGTTTTGGGCATTGAGTCTCAAGGTGGTAGAATAAAACCTGTTGCTTTTTGCTCAAATATCCAGTTATTGCCTTAGTTTAACATGACCTCTGATATTTTTACTTTCCATATGATAGTAGAAAAAGCTTGATGTAGCCCTTATTTATGCTCTATACCAGGTTCTGCAATTTTTTCCAATTTTTGGAAACGTTTTCTTATTTACTGCATGGTGATGAGGGAAAACTTTCCAGCTGAAGGTAGATTATTCTCAGCCCATGTCAAAGGGTGCTGAAAATGTGTCATACTATAAATAAACAAAATTTAATTTGTGTTGTTTTAATCATTATCTGAGATGTTGTATTTATGATGGGTAAGACAGCACAAAATTATAATCTTTTAGCTAGCCTGGAACATTTTTAGCCCTCTGTGCCATGGGTGGAGAACTCTGGCTGTAACTGCAAATTTTTCAATTATCATGATACAGTAAATTGAAAAACGTTTTTAAAATTTTCAAAAATCCCAGAATCTCAGAAAATATGGCACGCCATATCATGATATTTTCCTTATCACAGTATTTATTGTAGAAATATCAGAGGTTGCGTCTAACTGGGACAACCCTTGTTTTTATTCCCCATTCACTAGTTCTTCGATTTTTTTCTCTCTCGTTTTTCCGATGTTGAAGCAGAAAATATTAAAATTATAACAGGGGCATTGCTTACTTTTCTGAAGAAATCATTAAGAGGCAGAAGGTGTCAAGAGTGTCTATTTTTGTCTGTCTTTCACTATGTGCGATGAAGTGACGAGCATAATGTGACAGAAACTGAAGCACAAAAAAAAAAGAAGTCAAAGCAGCACACACAAAAATAAGATCATCCTGCTCATCGTGTCAATGATTGCAAAAAAATAAATATCATGGGGTCTGTTACCCACTATAGAAAGCGTCCTAGGCCACAGGAAACATCCCTCGTGGGTTGACACGACGGGGTCAGTGACCTCCCACCAAGCTTGGCACATCAAAAGAGAATTTATTTTTATTTTTAATGCACTCAAAACCACCTACGTAAAAATATAAAAAATATCAACCAAAACACAGTGGGAGGAAGTCTGCGAGAGAAAATAAAAATACGATGAGAAATTCATCACGAAAAAAAAAGGGGGCGGACGAATAACGGGGCATTGATGCCCCCAGGGCGCCGGAATTGCGCGGAAATCTCGGGCGGATCACGGAGACAAAAGCCGTGCGAAATTAAAAAAGGCGGGTAGAGACGGAAGAAAACAAAGGAAACTACGGAAGGAAAACGATGGGATGAGGCGAAAGAAAAAGGATAAGAATAAAAAAAAAATAGAAAAGGGGGAAATAAGGAAGAGAGGCACCCGGTTTTTGCGACATTTTCTCGCGGTCGGCCGAGTGTTTGCTCTCCGAATTCCGGCTTGGCGTCTCTTCTTGAGGATCCCACCAGCTTTGCTCTGCTCATCCCTTCCGCAGCACACAAATGCATCTGCACCAGTTTGTTTTGCTGCAGACAAAGACCCAAAGGCTCTTCGATGCATCAATCTTTTTCCGTCCCTTCACTCATATAGTGTCTGGAGAAAATCAAATAAGTGGAAAAAGATATGCGAAAATAACCTTTCAGCGACAACACATGCCTACGATTATACCGGCACGAATTTTTTATTTACCAAGGCGAAAAGAAGCGACCTCTGTACGAAATTTTTTCACTTGAACCGCTTCATTTGGATCACTCCCTCAGAAGTTAACAAGCTTTTTGTTCGGATGTGGATTCTATTTAATCTAAGCAGTTTGTTTTGCTGCAGACAAAGACCCAAAGGCTCTTCAATGCATCAATCTTTTTCCGTCCCTTCACTCGTAGTGTCTCGACAAAATGAAATAAGTGGAAAAAGATATGCGAAAATAGCCTTTCAGCGACAAGTCCGACAACACATATGCCTACGATTATCCCGGCACGAATTTTTATTTACCGAGGCGAAAAGAAGCGACCTCTGTACGAAATTTTTTCACTTGAACCGCTTCATTTTCCTTCAGAAGTTGAAAAGTTTTTTTTTTCGGATGTGGATTCTATTAAATATGAGCAGTTTGTTTTGCTGCAGGCAAAGGCCCGAAGGCTCTTCGATGCATGAGTCTTATTTATATCCCCTCACTCATAGTATCTTTACAAAACATAAAAAAATGAAGAAGGTATGCTAACATAACCTTTCAGCGACAAGACATATCCGGACGAAAATTTGATTCGCATAAGCAAACAGAGACGACTCTTTACGAATATTGGTTTACTTAGACCTCTTAATTATTCTTCGAAAATTGAAAAGCGTGTTTAATATGTGGATGAATTCAAGATCAGCAGTTTCTTTTGCTGCAGACTAGAATCCAAAGGATCTTATTCCATGCATCAATATTTTTTGTCACAGCACTTGAAGTGTATGCAAAAAAAAAATGTATGGTAAAAAAATCTTTCAGTGACAATACGTGCTTTCGATTATCCGGGTGCCAATTTTGTTCCATCGAAACGAAAAGAAGTGACATCTTCACGATTTTTTCATGAACCTTCTCCAGAAATTGACACGCTTTTTTCATATGAAGATAAATTCATGATCAGCAGCTTTCTTTGCTGCAGAAAAATAAGCAAAGGTGATAAATGAATCCTACTCTTTCGACTCTTTAATAGTGTCTTTAAAAATACCAAAAATATAGTAAAATAATTTTTCAGCGACTATATATACATACCTACGATTATCGAGACCCAATTTGGATTCCCCAAAACGAAAATAAACGACCCATATGAGCTATTGATTTTTTTTACGTGAATCTCTTCGTCTTATTGTTTCATAAATTGATGAGCTTTTTCGTATGTGAATTAATGTTAAGATCTCGGCTTTCTTAAATCCCTGTGATGACCCTTTGTATTCTTCAGATAAGTAGAGAATGGATCCTTGGCCCCGAACTTTGTGACATGTGGACATCTTCGGACGTGTTGTGCTGTGCTGCTTCCATTCTGCACCTTCTCGCCATTGCTGCAGACCGGTGAGATTTTTTGCAAATATTTTGGCCGAAACTTTGAAATTAAATTAGCTCAGGGAGAATTTGAGTTTTGCGGAAAAGGGCACTTTCCATAAGTACGACTTTTTCGAGTTGATTTGAAGCTTAAATGTGAGTGAAGAGATCCGAATTTCCTGTTTTAGCTGAAAGATTTAATTTATAACTGTTTTTTCGATACTGGCAAAGGTTGCAAATTGTAATCGTTTCTGCGGTCGTTGCAAGAATACTCGCTTCAAGGATATTTTTCGATTTGCTTTCAGGTATTTTGCAGTCACGAATGTCAACTATATGCATACCAGAAGTGAGCGGCAAATCGGCATCATGATTGCTATGGTCTGGGGAGTGGCTGTCATAGTTTCAGTTGCGCCAATTTTAGGCTGGAAGGATCCGGAATTCAAAGATCGCGTTATTGTGCAGAAAAAGTGCCTGGTGAGCCAGGACATCGGCTATCAGGTAATTATTTCGCAAACTGTATTTATCTTTGAAAAAATGTTTGCTTCTAGTTTATTATGAATATATTTAGCAAATTTGCCAACCAAACAATGTTAATCAGTTATCATGTGCCTCTTGAAAGGAGAATCCAACACTTATATTCTCAGAATTGCTACAGGTACTTTCAAAAATCCATTCACTTTTCAAATAGGTTACGTGCTCTATTTTGTCAAGAGGAATTACAGCTGCAATTTTGAATTTTCTTTTCAGAACTGGAACAGCTAGAGCACAATTTTTTTCTTTTAAATTAAATATTGGTCAAGTTGTTTTCCTTCTTATAGTATTGCGCAATATAATACCTGCGATGTCCCTCAATTTATTCATGCTATATTCATGCTCAATTTATTCATTGCGATATACTGTATTTGTTTTGGTTCATTAAATTTGTACCAAGATAAGAGGTAAAAAAAATTTCTGTTTCTTTTGAAAGTGTTCCCATGCTTCTTCTTTGATGAATGAGTATGTTAGATTCATCAATTGTTCACCTAAAAGTTTTTGATATTTATGGGGTGTTTTGGGAACTGTGGCAATTTTTCAAATTAAAATCAAATCTTCGAAGCATATAAACACCCGGGAAACCAATAGAACTGACTTTGCCTGAACAGAATACCCTTTTTCTGCCAATCACAGACTTTTATCCAAATGAAATCACCCAAAAGATCTCATTTTGAAAATCCATTACAAAAGAAATTGAAATGTGCTGAAATCCTCTTTTTTGAAAACAGTACCAAATTTGTATTTGAACAGCTTACTTGTGTGCAATCTTTGGGAGTGGAAAGCGCTGAGTTATCTTTTTTAGGAATATATAAAAATAAAATCACTTCCTGAAGATTTGTACAAAATCTCCACTACATCTGAGGCTGATTGCGGTGTCCAAATCTCTCTGTAAAAACCGATCCCATAAAGAAAATATTTTTTTTGCTGTCTGAGTCAAGGCCGCAACGTGCTTATATATTCTTGCTTAAATGAGTATGAATACATATTTTCCGTGCAGATTTTCGCGACGATGGCGACGTTTTACATTCCATTGCTCATCATCCTGCTGCTGTATTGGCAAATTTACCAGGCGGCTCGGAACCGCATCCGACGACGGCTGGCCACAGTGTCGACATCCCGGCTGGTGTCGACTGGCCCGTCAGCCACAGTTGCCACCGTCGTGCCAGCGAGGCATGAAGCCGACAGCGGTGCCAGCAGCCATGCGGTGAGGCGTCACATCATTTGTCTCCTTGACGTTTTGCTCCTATTGTTGTTGTTGTTAAAGCTCTTTTTTGTGCGTGTGCAAAAATTGATTATCATTTGTCTAACTTTCAAGCAGTTAAAAAACGTTCCAGTTTTTCAAGCGGTGATTTTTCAGGCGTTTGTCCTATTATGAAAAGCTGCGAAGAAACTTTTTGCAAGCCGTTGAACCAAAATGACAACCTATAAACAGTTGTCATTAGAAAATGAAATCAAAATAAATGAGCAAGACTTGAAAGTGAGAATAAGGTCAGAAGAATTTAAAGCTGCGCAACCTTGGCATGCCAGAATTTCTTTCCGTATTTCCTTTTCATCATAGCAAACATTTGCAGAGCAACGAAGAAATTCAATTATTGTAGCTGGAAGAGGAGTTCATTACTTTTGCGTGATTCATGATGAGGACATGAACGATTTAGAAGGGCATAGGGCACGAGATAAGTGCAGAAAAGTGTTTAAATTGAAAAAGCAAGGGTTCAAAAGGGTGAGCATTCAATTATTAAGAAGACGATTGTTATTGTTAACTAAGTTGAAGATGGGTTTGAGGTCAGGATGTTCCTCTTCATTATGTGTGCTCTTTTGTGTTCTTGACCTTTCAATAATTGTTCTGCTGTGTAAAGCGGGGCCCCGAGATGTGGACATAATTTGTGCTTTGACCTTGGCCCTATGTTGAAGCATCTGTATGTCAGCTCGCACTTCCACATATACATTGATGAGAATGCTGTATTTGAGTGGTTCTCCAGTTTATCAAAAGTTAGGAATAAAGTCCCGCAAATTTTTAATAAAATCCTTTATCAACTTCAAGATGCAGAAAATAAATCTGCAGAATAAAATCACACAGAATCTGATCTTTTGACACCAGAAATATTTCAAGAAAAGAACAAAAACAAGTCTAGGTACAGTACATACTTTGCACACATGAAGGAAAAAAACTGAAGAAGAAGCACAAAACTAGCCTGCTTTCGAATATTAATTGTAATTTCATATGAAATTTCTTGTTATTTATTGTGAAGAGACACAGCTCAATTTCTTCGAGATATCACGATTAAATAAATATTTTCCCCACTTTTCTGAATATTTTGGCAAAGTATCCGTACCACGAGACATTGTCCGGATTCAAGGGACAGATTTTTCACAAAAAATGAATTGCAAGTAACTTTTATGTTCATTTGATGGCTTCTGATTCCCAAGTAAATGTGGTACCCACGAATTACCATATATCCACTTGAGTACAAAGTCCCCTAACACCAGATGCACACCAGAGTTTTACGGTGGAAATTTTCATAAAATTGTATCCACAAGTGAGATGCTTACTCCATTTTTAGTGACTCTAAAACTGCAATATGATAAGAAAACCCAAATTTGAATTTAGACATGAGTTGATCCTGAATTTAACTCATTTTCAAATTATTTCCATTACAATCAGTTTTTCTGTTATAATTTTTCTAAAATTGCTCAATTAGAACAAAATAAATTGCACTTGGTAACTTATAATACTTGTGTTTTTTTATGCATACCTTTCTATATGACGCGCATCCCATTTTTTCCTTTAAATTTTGACTTCAAAAATGTTCAAGTGGTGCCCAAATGCAACATATGCAGTACAGTGAGACACCCAGATGTGGACATAATTGGTCCATCCGGAGTGTCCCCAAGTTGAATTGTCCCTAAGTCAAGTCTTGTTTTCCCATAGACTTCCACTATATAGTTTTTAATTGGTGTTTTATGGAAGAAATATTCTTCAGTATTCCATGAAAACAAAATTGTTTACCACTTGAATTTGATTGTGATTATCTTTTCAACCCAATAAGAACATTTGGAGCATTGAGTATTATACTGCACTGCTGTACAGTTCATTGAAATGTTGGCATTTGTAAAAATAACATCCAAGTCACAAAGTGAGAAGGAAGTCCATCTGCGCTATAGGTAATTTTTTAAATTAGCTGAACGGATGGGAAAGTGACGGGAAAAGTAACAAAGCATTTTTCTTGCATAATTCCTAGGGTTGCAAATATCTGTTTCTTGCAATTAAGTCTAGTAAAAATCAATTTTCCTAAAAAAATTTAAAAATTTAATCATGCAATGTCCTCATGCCAAGTCAGTGTCCATAAGTTGGGTCATTTTTATGATTTTTTTTATTGAAAAATAAATGTTTCTATGTTGGATTGTCCCCATGTTGAGGTGTCCGCATGTGGGGGTCTCACTTTATACTGACTTTTGATCATATACGATTATAATTTGCAGGTGGAAGAGGCCAACAGTGGCGGCAACCACCAACTGCACCCGAACCAGCACCAGCTGCAGCAGCCCAACCTGCTCGAGACAGAATTCACCACAGACTCTCTCAGCAACTGCTCTCCTATTATTGTTTCTTCTCTTGGTTCAGGTTCTTGCTGTTTGTCTTCCAGCAAACTCAATTTATTTTCCCCATCATTTTCATTATTTTCCTCTTTTGATCCAAGAATATTACCATATTAAAACTGTACCCTTCCCATGCTTGCATTCCAACTTGGAACACTTATTTTTAAAGAGAAGATCATTAGTAAATAGTAAGAACCTAAATTTCCCCCTGGAGTAATTTATTTCCAATCAAATAATCAAAGTTCAGGTTTTTCTCTCAGAATGTGAAAAAAAAAACAGAAAATAGAATCGAATAAAAAATTCAAGTATGGAATTGTGACCATGAATTTTACATAAATGGATAATATTGGTCAGCTTTGCAGTCTGCATATGTATGAGCATTGTATAAACAATAGAAAAAATGTAAAGTAAATCAGATTTAGGATTGCTTGAGGTTGACTTGAGGGTGAACGCATTTTTGTTTTGCACAATTTTTTCGAACACTCTAATTCCTTATAATGACATAGAGACAACTATGTGTGACAAAGAGCTGATAACTTATACAGGTGGTAACCCACAATTTAACCCTAATCTGTTGCTGTGCTAGGGTCAAATTGAGAAACATTCAAATTGTGAGACAATGTCAAATACCATGTTTTCTTCATACAAATTTGTCATTTTGTATCCCTCTGGTGGTCAAAATGTGGGGCAGAGGTTGTATTTCAAGTGGACCTCCCTCCACATTTGACCACCAATTTTGCTCAATGGATGAATTGCGGGATGGCAAATTGTAAGGTACCAGTATACCTGTATACTATAAGTAGAATTTCAGACTAAAATAAAATCATGAGTATAGGAGGATCTTTACATTACTGGACCATTAGTGCGATACGTCAGCGGCAGTAACTTTATCCGCTTTTACACTACTCCAAAGAAAGGTTAATAGAGCTGGAAGACAATTGGCAAGATGCAAGAACATCAAGGGGACCTCTTTCCGCGTTTGGTTTTATTTTCTTCTCGTGATTTTTGGCAATAGTTACCACAAAAAAAAAAGTGAGCTCGTGATGCTGAGGCAAGCATTATATAGTTGAACACCATTCGGTCTTTTTTCCCGTGATCTGCCCCCGCAACAAGGACGCCGCCATGTGTGAGCCCTGCATGATGTGCAAAGCTTCTCCTGCGAGGGCAGAGCCACGACAAAGAGCCCGTTGGCCTTTTCATCTTTTTGTTTTTTTCTCACCCCATTGCTTGCTTTGGCATCGGCTCTTGTGAATGTTTCATTATTGATCTGACCATTCATGTGCAGCCAAAAAAAAGAGAATGTTTTTCAAAATTAAAATGAAAAACTCTGACGTTTGAATCCGGCATGACGCAGAGTGCGGCTTTAGAGAACTGATGGGCGTCTGTGTTGGAGGTGTTTGCTTGTGAATGTGTGTTTTGAAGAAAGAAAAAGGAAATTTCTCGCGTCAATGCATTCGTCATGATCAAAAGATTACAAAAAAAAGGAAGAAAGTCTTGGACGCCTGTGTGTTACCAAAAAAATAAAAATAAAAGAGAGATGCGACGGAAACTGTGGAGATGAAAGTGGGGGACATTGAGAGAAAATAAGAAACTTAAGCTCATTCCTGTTGTCTTTCCTTTTATTGTGCCTTGCTGGAGGGGAAGGAATGACTTCATTTTACAATATCAAGAGAAGAGCAAAGAGAGATGCTGTACTCGGATGCTTCAAACAATGCGGAGAGTGAGATTGGATCCGAGTTTCAGGAGTAGTCATGATTAAAAGAAAGCATGATAAAAAAAAATAAGAAATGGAGCTGTTGCAGTATGCAACAAACACAGTAATGAAAGACCTTTTCAAGCCCTGAAGGATTCTTTTACGCTTTGAAAATCCCGTCACTCGGATATTTTCGCCAACTTTGATCAGTCTTATGGAGACTTTTAGATTCAACCTTCTATTCGTGAAGGTCACAAAACAGCACAAACAAGGAAAATGTACTCTCCTTGCTTAAGATCCGGTATTTTTAGAACACTGGAGAATGTTCCATTCTTGAACACATGTTTGTTTTAAAAAAAAATGAAAGGATGCATTCAGTCACATTCAGGCGATGGTTGTTTCTTTGGATTACAGTCTTCGAAAATACATGCAGTGTACATAAGTTCACAACTAGAATTATAATCAAACTTTCACACTCTCTAAATTTAAAATCTGGTACGATACTGTTGGTGCTACCAGGATATTTCTTTTTGCGAACTTTGATTGTTGAGGGCAGAGAAGCTCAACAAGATCTGGGCTCATCTATATTCGTACATGTCTCCAATTTTTGGCTTGAGATTCGTTCTAAAATTTTAAAAAATCCGTTGTTGGAGGTGTTTCTCTGCCTTTTGACCGTAGGAACTAAATTGCAGAACTCGAAGATGATGGGTTTAGTCCTCCCAAAAAATAAATGAAAATGCTAAAAACAAAAAACATGTTTTAATGCCTTCCTGAAAATTTACTATTATACAGTCCTAAAAAGTAGACAAAATATTTATCTTTGATTTGACTGCCATCCTGATACTGCCGGGGTTGTGTTGTACCTCTTGGAAATTATTGAGGAATAAGCTGAATTTTTATTTCAACTTTTATAACTTCAATAAAATTAAATTAATTTTTGAAACTGTGATTAATAAAATTCCCAGCCATGGGTTGCGTATTCAAGTTTTCTGTTTGCTAAACCGTTTGCCAGCATTGCAATTGAGGCGATTTTATTCATGCTTCTGCTGTAAAAATCTAAAAAAAGATACCACGCATCAATTTACATGGTTTGAAAATTCACATACTGTGCAATATAAATACCAGGGAAAAATGCATATGTCGCTGCTATTAACAATTGTGCAAGACCATCAGTGTTCTCCTGTACACTTTGACTTATGAACAATCAACTAAGGGACACTTGAAACATTATAATATTTGCTACAACACCTAGACAATGCAGTATCTTGGCACATGGACACTAGGCTTTCATCGCAGAAAAAATTTACATTTTTGTTCTTCAAAATTGTTATCTCTTGAAAAAAATTGAGTAATTTATATATTTTTTTTAAATGAAAAAGAATTGCGTTAAACATTAACTCAAATTTATAATCAAGAGCCGGTTAATGTTATACTTGATTTGTGTGAGTGTTCTCCATCATCTGTACACAGTTTAGCAAGACTTGTACCTTTTCTTTGCTTTTTGGGATCCTTTTGAAGCCAATAAAAGACCAAAATCAGTGGGGTCTTCTTCTGCACAGTTTTAAAACAATTTTATTCCATATTTGAGGATTTCTTCCTAATTTTTGATGAACCGGAGAATTAATTGAATAAGTTCCCATTGAAGTCTATGGAAAAGCGTGATCCAACACATGTAGACATTCTGACATATAGGGACAAGTTCCAAGCCCCCAATTGTGTCGGCGTCACGTGGTCTAACTGCATAGTGTATCACTCCAAAGGAAACTATGTTTACTGTGCTATTTTTATGCAAGGGGCAACGCGATTTATTCACCCTTGTTACACATTCTTTCAGCTATACCGTAAATTTCTGGAGCAAGTAGGCCACCTAATGAAGCAGTGCCAGCTACTGCCAGCAAAACAGTGTGTGTGTGTGTGTGGGTGGTTCGAATGGACGGATGAATGGATGGGTCGTCAGAAGTCAGAGGAGAAGAAGAAGAAAACGAAGCCTTGTTGACTTGTCCGGGACGAGATTGCGTATGTGTGTGTGTGTGTGTGTCTCAAGGAAGTCAGGATTGGGGTCTGACTCTGAAGGAAAAAGGGGGAGGGGGGTATATAGGGGTTCGGGGGGTTGGAAATGGCGAGTGGCGGAATTCAATTGTGCGCCTCGGGCGGGGGCCTTGTCAAGTGCGGAGTGTTTGGACAAGGCCCAGGTAAAAGGCGGCGCTGGAAAATTGAAGCTTGAATGATGGGCGCCTCGTCGTGACCTCTGGTGCTGCTGCTGCTGCGCTAAAGGAAGAACCATCAGGGGCTCAAATCACGACCTCACATTCGGGGTGTGGTGTGCTATAACGAAGATGGGGTCGGAAAATGCAACCCCACGGTGTGATGCGCATTTTCTGCACGAATCGCTGCGCCTTCGCTTTCCTGCATTCCGAGGCCCTACATCATTGCGTATTTTAATGAAGTGGGCTCTTTGTTCTTGCTCCAACATTTCAGCAAAGAGAGCGTTTCAATTTAAATCACACGCGACGCTTTTTGTCCCATTGTTCTTGGATGTGCGCGTTATTTCAGAGAGATTCGACGTCTTTCCTTTGTTCATGCAGGAAGCTTCATCAGAGAACTTACAGCTCATCTCAAGGATACATGGGATGGAATGGGAAGCAAAACTGAATCAAATCAATTTGTAGCAATGACTGCAGAAATGTTTTCAAGTGTTGATGTCTCAAACTACAAACGCAATTTCCTCGATTTCCTCGCCTGGTACAGAGTTATTTTTCCTCGTGATTTGGAACTGAACTGATTAAACATTCATCGCAATTGCCATCAAATTGCAGTAAACGTTTCTGCGAGGATGTTTTATTTGATCTCCATTCTTGAAGTACTGGTTGATGGCGATATGTATGTGGGGGAAGTAGTTTACAATATCCGGAAAAATAATGTGCAGTATTTGATAATTTTTTAGTCCTTTTTCCAATTTTATTTGAAGCTTGAATCAACGAGAAGAAATGAAAATATAGCTCCTAAGCGTTTTTTAAAATGCTAAAAGTACGATTTCATTTTTGATATTCATTTCGGCTGACGACGATTTGGGGGAAGTAATTTATACTGAATAATATTGCAGTTGATAATTGTATGGCCATTTTTCCAATTTTCTTCGCAGGTAAACAAATAAAAATTGAGCCCTGTAACTGTTTTTAAAATTCTAGAAATAATATTTTGCTTTTCATCTTTATATTTGAAGTATTGGTTGATGGAAAGGTGGGTAAATGTAATTTATACGGAATAAAACTCTTCTTGATCATTTCCTGGCCAATATTCAAATTTTCCTTTCGACTTGAAGCAACGAAGAAAAAAATTTAAATTTAGCCCAATAACTTTCTGAAAAATTAGGTTATCCGCTTACGCTTCGTTGTGACAATATGCAATGCTGTGACAATATTTTGAAAGAAATGCAAGCTGTCTTCTCAAGTTATTTTCATTCAAACGAAAACCTTTTTATTTTGCTACACATTTGACAAAGCGGCAAGAAAACGAAGGGTCAAAAGCTTGAACTCATCCATCAGGCACAATTTTCCAGCAGCAACAACGAAAAATGATCCACAAGCAACAACATTGATTGAGTATTTTTTCACACTTGATAAACAAACAGAGCATTGATTTTTTTTTCACACGGAAGTCAGAAGTAAATGTGCAGCTGACGTGACGACAAAATATATAAATCTTTGTATAGACAAGATGGTCTCCTTCTTTTCTGTTTCTCGCATGTATGCGAATTGATCCCAAGGGCTCGTTGCATTTGGCAAATTGTAGTTTCCTTGTTTTCCTTTTGGCAAAAGAGATACAGAGAAAAAGCGAAGCAGAGAGGAAGAAAGATGTTGTCGCTGTCACTCGTCGTCGTCTTCCCCACCTGCGTAATCGTCGATCTCGTCATCGACAGTGGCCTGCTGGTACTGCTGGTACTCAGACACGAGGTCATTCATGTTGGACTCTGCTTCGGTGAATTCCATCTCTTCCATGCCTTCGCTGGTGTACCAGTGCAAAAAGGCCTTGCGGCGGAACATGGCGGTGAATTGCTCGCCGATTCGCTTGAACAGCTCTTGGATAGCTGTGGTGTTCCCTATGAAGGTGGACGACATTTTGAGACCACGTGGGGGAATGTCGCAAACGGCAACTTTCACATTGCTGGGGATCCATTCCACGAACTGAGAGCTGTCTCTGGTTTGCACTGCCAGGATCTGGTCATCAACCTGTGCAAAAAGAAGTCATAGTTGAAGAATAAGTGCCTTATTCATATTATTTAGGATTTTTTGCATTCATTTCATCACTCTTGAGGAAAATATTTTATTCTTTGCCTTCGATATAAAAGCTAGGTTATAGGTTTTATTTTTCAAATTTCTTGCCCATCAAAATTGGTAGACAAACACAGTGGGTCCTTGAATGAAAAAAAAAAACAATTCATTTGTGAATGAATTTTGCCAGATAACATTTTTGTAATCACAAAATTTTCATAATGTTATGAAGCTTGCATTGTTGGATATCTCAAGAGAAAATTACGTTCTGCAGAAAAAAGTTCCACAAGTCAATTTTTCTTATGAGAAAATTTTTGAAATTTGGATTATTTGCTATTCCAGTCATTTGTTGAGTGCAGATGAGGCCTATTCATGCACTGCAATAATTGCCAAGAAATGTTAAACATGCATATATCTATATTTAAAAATTGTTTTCTACACCTAATACTTCTAGACTAATCTGCTTCTTGTAATCAGATCTGCTTTAATAGCATGGTCTATGTTAAATTGTGGAGAAAATGCACTGAGGAAAGCCCAGTAAAGGTTTTTTTGCCTTGAAACTATCATTAATTTTTTAAAAACGCCTGTCACAACACCTTCATTGTGAAGAATCCCTGCTCTCTTTTTATTCCTTCGTCATCTTCATGTAATTTTTTAATGTGAATTTTTTCTTTGCACAAAGTTGCCTTTATTAATTTGTGCTTTTGGTTTTCCTTACGGATTGTGTCATTCCATTGCCATCAGATAACACAATAAATTATTCTGGGAAAACTAGGAACATAAAAGTATATTGAAGGTGTCCCCTTGTATATGTGTTCTCAGCCACAAACTGGCTGCTTGCCCAGGTTTTACTTGTTCCACTCTGCCATTAATTATTATTTTGTTGGGTTCCATTAATGCCTAATAGTTTATATGAATCTTTGGAAAAATCCCTCTTTCATGAAATTATTTTATAATCTGCTAACTAAAGCTTAAAAAGTAATATAACTAAAATGATAGTCTTAG
>CAJPEX010003593.1:0-21831 GCA_905338405.1 Notodromas monacha
AATGAATCTTCCTCAACAGACCGTGTGACGAATGACACAACCCCGAATCGCATCACGAACTCGAATCCCATTCACCTTCATATAACTTGAATCCTTTTTCCCATTTTTGTCAACACAAAAATCACCGTCATTTCTACCATTTTTTTCTCTCTCTAGCCTGTGCCAATAATACAGGGTGATTCAAGCGCCAAAATATACAAAAAAATGCGAATTTTTCCTCGGGAGGGATGAAAAATTTCGTGGATTCACAAAGTTGAGGCAGAAAGAGTTAGATTTTACAATTCTAAAAACAGAAAAATAAGCGGGAAATCACTGAAATTACTTCCAATTAATATTTATTTGACACCTGTTTCGTTGACTGATTGTCCCAATATTGAAATGAACCAAATTTCGCGTGAAAAATCTCCAAAAATTGACTGTCTTTCTTTTTTTTCGGATTTTGATTTTAATAAATTTCAAATGAGATTTGGGAGACAGTGTTTTTTTTATTTAATATCTGACAAAAATGTGGTGTTTCTTTTGCGTAAGAAGTTCCGTTTTCCGAAATTTTTGCGAAAAAAAAATTGTCAAGCCCATAATTTCGAAGCTGATTTTTATATTTCTTTGAGATTCAAGTGTGAGTTGAGATATTTTTCGAAAAACCGGGAAAGGTGAAGGAAAACAATTTTTCTTTTCAGGAAAAATTTCTGAGTGATTCATTTCCCTAATAAAAGAACAAGAAAAAATTTTGAAAATACATTTCAGTAGTTGTGAATTCATCACCCCGAATTTTTTCAGGCAACTGTGAATAAAATTCAAAAAGAGAATATTTTTAAGCATAAAAAAACCTACAGTTATATTTATAATCTCATTTTCCTATTTTATCACATTTTTATGAAAAATATCAAAATAGAAGACTAATAATTATAACCAGTGTAAGTGACACTATTAATATACTGTAATATAGGAAATTTGAAAAAAGAAACTCATCATTGCTTGAATATTATTGAAAGTTGCTTGGAAAATTTTGCATTTTCTAGTCCATACTAACTCTTGAATTACCCTGTATATGCATATTTTTCCCCGTGCAAAATATTCACAGGTAGCAGTTGAGCAAATTTTCCCACTTTTCTTGCCTTCCACTTGCTGTGTTTGTTGGCACTCCATTTTCTTGGATGAATGCTTCGCATTCTTCAAGTGTGCATTTTCCAGTTGCAATTTTTTCACCCAGGCTCTGATTGAAACTGGAGTACCTTTCCTGAAACACAAATGTTTGTTTCGTTTTCAAAAAATTAAAAACCTTTCATTCCCAAAAATGGTTTCACAAAAGACCCACTTTCTTGTAATTGAGGCGTTCAATTTCCGCGAATTCGGTTGGATTGAAAAAAATTCACCTAAAAAATGCCAATTTGGATGATTGTCATTTTAAAAAGCATCAAGTTTTCTACATTATAGTTACATTCACGACTACGTATTTTTTATACCTTTGATGACGACTGGAGAAAATTGCGAGAAATGAAAACAACACTGCTAGTGTGTGAAAGGAAATCAACCTTTCCGCTAAATTTTTTTCCCAATTTTCTGTTAATTTTCAATGCGAACAAGAGATTAAAAAAAAAAGAACCGAACACTTTCTCAAATTTTACTTCGAATTGCCAATAATTGCAAATTTTTTTTAGAAGTAATTCTTATATTCAAAAGCGGGAATTCTGGGGCTTCAATTCGAAAAAATTTCAAGTTTTGTAGCTGCTCTGAAATACTGTATTGCTGCACTTAATTCAGAACCGCGATCAGAAATCGAACACCTCAGTAATACTGTATATACAATCACGTTGATCTTCAAGCTGCAGTTGAAGAAAACAAAAAATTGCAAGAGAATAAACTCACTTGCAATCCTTTTTCGAAAAGTCCATCAGTTATGATCTTAGCCGCATTTACGAGTCCGCGAGCGAATGTGTCCATGGCTCCGATGTGGCCGATGAACATGTCAGCGACATCTGGTGATTCCCTGCGAACTTTGGCGTCAAAGTTTAGTCCGCCTGGCGCCAGACCGCGCTGCTCCAACACGGCTTTCATCACCAGTGTGGCGGCTTTAACATCAGTGGGGAACTGGTCAGTGTCCCAACCCAAATCGGGGCTTCCGGTGTTGGCATCAATGGAGCCCAAGAACCCTAACCTGTTTCGAGGTCAAAAGAAAATTATTTGACATCTATTGTAGATCAGTATAGCAGTTTGGAGAATTGATGCCAAAAATTATTGAAAAAAAATGCAACATTCTAGTTATGGAAAATTAGAGAAGACTTTTTCCTCAAGAGTACTGTAACATGTGTACAGGTGGTACCTTGCAATTTGACCTCCCACAAGTTGACTGTCCCGCAATTTGAAAGTCAAATTTGCTGGGAAGTTGACTTGCAATTTGACTTCTGCCCAAGAATATGACCTGCTTTGGTCACTTTTTCTATTTTTTGTGCTGATATTTCTCACTTTCACAAAGTATCTTGCAATTTGATCCTAGTCCAGCAACAAATTAGAGTCAAATTGCAAGGTATCACCTACCTCAAGTGGGGAAATTGGTGCACACTGGGGATTTGTTTGTAATTCTACACAGTGACCCTCCTGTGCACCTGAAATGTACCAAAGTTCTTCTGTTGCACACGCATATCCCCAATGTGCACCAATTGTGTGTTCACACCAGGATTACTCAGGGTCACATTTATAAACAAATAAGTTACACCAAGGTTACAGTTGGTGCATTTGTGAAATTGTGTGTTCACACCAGGATTACTCAGGGTCACATTTTTAAACAAATAAGTTACACCAAGGCTACAGTTGGTGCATTTGTGTGATGCTCCTGTTATTTCACATTTGAGCACCAAGTGTAACCCTGGAATGGTAGCAAAATTTCCTCTACAGGAGTGCACACTTGTAACCCCAGAATATCCCATATGCTCCAGTTGTTACCCTGGTGTGCACCTGCTGTGGGGTCACATCAAAAATAGCTCCCCACTTGGGTTCTTTTGATAGCTGTGATGAGAGAAAATATTAGTCCTCTTGTAACATCCAAGAAGAGAGATTGCTCATGGATTCATTCTTGCAGCCATAAATGGAGAATCTGTATTTTAAATTTAAATTTCTGCGTAATCACCTTTGCACTGATGATGTCTCCTGCATCTGGAAATCATTTTTTAAGAAGTTTAAAATCAGCAACCTTTGCTCCACAGGGTTAAAAATTATTTTACTTTCAAACTAAGTTATACTCATATACCACATCCACACCACTTTCCAACCTTGATTTTGCTGGAAAATGCACAAGTGGGATAACAACGTGTTTTTTGAAGGTCACAGTGAGGCTAAATTGCATTTTGGATACTTTTCCATTGACAAAATTGTCGGTGTGCTTGAAATTAAATGAATCTAATTCATTTCCAAAGCAGATAACCAGCAGCAAACAAGGCCATTCATCAAAATAATAGTATACTCACATCAAGGAGTCTCTCTTGTTTTGCTGGTTCATTGCGACTCCCTCAGCTGAATCGACATCCCCTTGACTGTCGCGCCCAAAGTCGTTCTCATCGTCACTGTCGTCTTCGTCGTCGTCGTCGTCAAGTGAGGATGTGATGAGTGCCATGACATCCGGGGTGGCGAATTGGGCCAGCCAGGGATTCGCAAGCAACAAGTCCTCCAGGGTTCCATCAGCGAGGGCCTCACGCAGCAAGACCACCAACGTCACCAGGTCCTCGGGATAATCGCTCATCATCTCCTCCAGTGACGAGCCTGAAGTGGCTGCTGAAGCAAGCAATCCACGTTGCTGCTGATGTTGATGCAGCTTGGCGCGCTTGAGTCTCCAATTTTCCGCTTGCCTGCGAAATCCCATCCAACTTCATCAACACCCACCTGTGCTCATACATGATAGGGTGGGTTCATAAGTTCTGAGCCATTTTAAAAATAGGTCCAAGGGAGTTTCACAAATTCCAACAATAAATCGTTACTTGCATAGCACCATCATTTGGCCTTGCTTGGGGGTGTTGTTACTCCACCCTAACTAATTTTCTTCACTGCAAATCTTCAGAATTGGATTCAAAGTCCATAAGAAGGTGCTCTATGGATATTTATGTACATATGTATCCATAGTATATTCATGTATATACATCTGATATTTATGCATATAATTTTCTGGAGTTCAACCTAATTCTCTGCCAGTTTCAATGCATTTTTTCATGCAATGAATCCAACAATCAACGCATTGACAAAAATCAGGTTCCTGTTAGTTGATTATAAATTTATGTATAAACATATGTCTGATATACTTAAGTTTATAATTTTTTGGGGGACACTTCCCTACTGTTCAACATAATTCTCTGCCAATTTCAATGCATTTTTTCATGCAATAAGTCCAACAATTGAAACAGTGACAAAAATCAAGTTCCAGTTAGTTGATTTTTTGAAGCTGCTCTTTGATGGCAGAAATGAGGCTGACCCTGTTCTCAAAAGCAATTCCTTTCAGGTATTTCTTCACTTTTGTGAGCAGCCAGAAAGTAACAGGGTGCCCAATCAAAAAACATAACTCAATTTTTGGCACTGTTTTGATCATTGTATTCATCTCTTGAAAAAATCCATTGAAATCTGCAGAGAGTATGTTGAACAGAACTGAACAAAGGGATGGGACTATGTGAGTATTAAAAAATATTGGAATTGATAGAACTCCATTTGAATCTATTCCATAAAAATCTCAAAACTTATGAACCGACCCTGATATATATGGTAAAATTGCCTATCATCCTGTGATGTATGGACTCTATATTTACTGAAGCTTTGGGATACATGGAATATGATATTTGGAATAAACAGCTATTTCAAGCTTAATGTGATCATACATTGATCCTATCACCTTTCACCACTTTGGGCAGTTCATGGGTATGAACCCAAGCTTCTGAGTTCTATTAGCCAGCCAGAATGTAATCAATTACTATTAGCATTTGGCGGATGATTTATAGCGGTTAAGGTCAGATCATGATTGGAAAAAGTATCATTTGAAAGGTTTTTTAATGGCCACCACCTTTGTCAGGTCCACATAAAAAAGGCAAAAAGTTCAGCAATCAGAATTTTTACACAATATAAGGACTCTACTCCTGAAAAATCAGGATGAGTTCCTTTATGTGACTGTTCAACTTTGTATGTACTCCAGTACCACATGCCTTAAAGTAAGACCAGCACCATGGGTTTTCAGTGAAAAAAAGTATCCTCAACTTCCCCAAGTATTAAGATGTGCATCCCATTTTCAGTTCCTCTAAAACTGCACAATTTCAAAAATAACAACTCCCAACTTTGAATTTAGACACATTTTTATCCTGAATTCAATTAAATTTCAATCCTTTCCATTTCAGTAGGTTTTTCTATTGAAACTGGTCCACAATTTCCCATTAGAATTAGATATATAATGCACACCTGCTGCCCTTAACTATCACCTTTTAAAATTGTAAACCCACCTGTGATGCACACTTCATTTTTCCACCAATACTCACAAACCAGGTGCATGTATAGTACTGTACTTGAGTAAATGCAGTGATTATGAAATTTACCAGCCATTTTTCACAAGATTACATGTATTACAAAAGTCTTGTTAGAACAAATAACTTTTAACAGCAAATTCATATTGGGTCTCCATCCAAAAGCCACAATGTTGTATGAGTCACTTCATGAAAAAAGCTTTTGCTGCTGTGCATGCAGACATTTTAGTCATTCACATACATTTTTTGAAACAAGATTTTAGTAATATACTACTGAATGGATTAGTTTGGGGTTGAGTAAATTAGCTCTTAATTTTCCCAATTTCCCAATTGCTTTCTTCAAAGGGAATGAGGAGTATGAGTTACAGTTTATTTGGGTGCAAGAGACATCAGGTAACATCTTATCTGCTCAATAACAGACCAAAATCACCAAACTTTGCGAAATCAGAAGAAATTCCTCACAAAGCCTCCAAAGAGGTGCTGTCAGCTTCACCAAATTCAATCTGGCAAGGTTTATAGCACAATACTTTGCAGACAGATTCAAAGGCATAACTGCATTTTGCAGCTGACAGGGCAATTTAATTTTCAATAATTTACCTTGAATCATGCATGAAACTCATGTTTCATTTAAAATATGTCTGTGGTGACTATGCAAGATAATAAGTCCATATTTTTGTTCTACTTCCGAAACTATCAGAGCATCCATTCAAATGTCAGATGTGCAAGAAACAAGCAGAAACAACGATTTTCTTCTGTGGCTGAAAAGAGGGCTTTCGCAAACCAGTTTTCCAAGGAACTGTATTGCTTCATGGAAAGTTTCGGAACTGTGAGACTTGAATGATTTTCGAATCGATGTTTTGATTGTTTAATTCATTCCTTCCTGGAAACTCTTGAAACTGTCGGAGTGGAATGAATTTCGCGCCAATGTCTCCATTGTGTACTGTGGAAGTTCGAAAATTTTCTCTGCAATCTTCCACAGAAGCAAACTTAAATCGATAAACACCGTAGAAAGGACCTATGACATTAAAAATTAATTTCGTTCAAGCATTTGAAATCTTGCCTTGGAATAACGTTGACGTTGAAATTCAAAAGGAAATTGCACCTGAGAATTAAGGAAACGATTCAGGAAAAAACTCCTGTTAGGTAAATTTTTCAAAAATTAGGGAAGCAATTTCCTCAAGGAATAATGCCAACAAAATGTTGTCTTGGGTCAAACAGATGTTGCCCGCGAACACGGAACTTAACTTGGAGCGACTAGATGTCGCCCCGAGCAACTCAGGTACAGTAAAGGCACAGCAGGTACTACATGTGACATGGCATACGACACGCCCCGTTACCCCCCGCTATTTTCGGGAGAAATTTGAACCAGAAAAGAAAAGATTCATCACACAGAAATGTCTGTGCTGAAAGAAAAATAAGTTTCTCAAGAAAACTAACAACCAGCCAGCCTTGGAAATAATGATCTCCAAAGCTCACTTCTCAAAAGGAACGAATCAACCCTGGAGTCAAAACACTTGCAGTTGAAACCTGACAGAGGAAGGAGCTCCAAGATATTTTTGTGTGCACACATATTTTATTGGAAGACCTGACTGACATAAAACAGAAGATTGAGGTATTGACCTCAGGCCCCCAAAAGGCTGATTGTGTTTACCACTTTATTTGATTTAGTGAAATCAAGCTTTGCCAGTGAGGCTCTTTAGCCCATTACAAAAGTGGTGGCCAGTAAAAAACTGAGATCAGAGTCCAGGACTGTGAAAAGGTCTTGGAAAAATCTCCAACAAGAAAATACCTTGGCAATTTCAAGAAAAAATCAGTGAAAGAGCACCAGTGAGTGTAGCAAATGTTTGCTCAAACTCTGAAAATCCTCAAGAGAAGCAGCAGGGTGTGTAGCAAATTTTTGCGAAACTCTGAAAAATCGGTGAAGAGCAGCAGTGTGTGTAGCAAAGTTTCGCAGCACTAGCAGACAACACCATGCCTTGTGGAAAATCCACGTCCTCAACAAGGGTTACCTCCCACACGCGCACAAGGACAAGTAAGCCTCCCTTGCGTTTTGGTGACCCACCAAGTGTCCAACAAAGTGAACCAAGTGCTGGAATTCCTCTGCAAACCGACCCAGAGGGTGCAAATTTGCTACCCCACGTACAACTCACAAATTTGCGAAGTTCGGATCCGTCAACAGCACCAAGGAGCGTACGACAACCCGGCAGACCGCCGCGGCAACCCGTCCTCACTCCTCCAAACCCTTCACCACCCTCATCAGTGACGGGCATCTCAACTTCAAGTACGTTGACCCAGTTCGACCCCAACCCAACAATCCAGCAGGTGGTCATTCTCGCACACGCCACGTACATCTGCAATGAGGCGTACAAGCAGAAGCAGGGTGCAGATACGTTCCAAACATTCCTGCAGCAGCACAAAACGTTCCTGACTGCATCAGCTCATTTTCTCTCCATCAAACACCACAATTTTGAGGAGGCTGAACAAAATCAGATCTTGCAAGTGTGCGAAGAGCAAGCATTGTGGAATTTTTCCGTGTTGCTGCTGGACACGAGATGACATTCACATTCCAGGTTTCGTCCAGCAGTTTGAGAAATTTTAAATCCTTCAAAATTGAGTTTGAGTCGTTGTTTGTGTGGACAAACCAATTGTGACTCCATTTTGATAAATTCTGTTCCGTGATCTTTCAGTTAAAGAACAACGAAATCAAAATATAAAGTGACGTAATAAGCGTAGTATAGATGCACATAAATTCCCATCCTTTTATCAGAAATTGCATCGTAAAAATCGACGGATATGCTTTAAAATCAAATATTTGAAAGCTTTAGAGATCCCAGCAGTTATACAGTGAGACCCAAAGATGTGGACGACATAATTGGTGCATCAAGAGTGTCCCTAAGTAAAAATGTCACAGAGTTGAGTCTCATTTTCCCTTTGACTTACATTATCTAATTTTTAATTGATGTTTTATTAACAAAATATCATAATTTTATGAAAATAAAAATTTTCTCCCAATTTAAACTGGTTTAATCAATATATTTCAACGCAATATGGACATTTGGGAAATTGAATATACTGTTACCTCTGTACAGTACATAGAAATGTTGGCATTCAGACATTTTTTTTTATTATAAGTTCACTTTTTCTATCTTCCTTCAGGGAGCAGATACGTACTCCATTAAAAAATTTAATCGATGTACCTACTATGCAACCACTCTCTTTACGGGTTCTTGAAAAGAGACATCAATTTTAGGGTTGGAAATATATGTTTCTTGTAATTTGGCCTAAAATGTACAGTATTTGCAATTTTATCACAAAATGTCCCTATATTGAGTCAGTGTTCTCATGTTAGGCCTTTTCCATTAATTTTTATGGGAAAATAAGTGTACACATGTCAAATTCTCCACATGTCAAGGTGTCCACCTGTGTTCAATTTTTCGAAAAATATATACATGGTGTATCGTGTATATGAGATGAGAAATTACCTTCTGAAAAAGTTTAAGCGTTTCCCTGGACGAACAGCAAACGAATATTGTCAGTTTCTGCTGGAATCCCCAGCTTGTGTCCATCAAGGCAGAAAGAAAAACGTCTTGCTCGCATTCCAAGAAAAGTATAGGTTTTTCGAAATCTGCACGCATCCGAAATGAAGAAACGCTGAATTTTAAAAATGCAATGGTGAATCTGATTCGATTTGAAGAACCTGAATTTCTACAGGAATCAGAAGAAATGACGAGATCAGGTTTGAGAGCGTGCGTGAATTTCTCGAACCTTCTGCGATCGGCTGTATTTCTAAACTTCGGAAACCCTGAGAATAAATTAAGCAATTTTTTTTTTTTACTTTTGCAAGATAATCTCGAAGACAGCGGAAAATTTAATTTCTTGGATAACTCACCAAACACGAATGAAATCAGATTGAATTGCTCGGAAATCAAAATAAGCACAGTTAACGACGTCCTTGCGCCGAGGTTCATTTTCTTGAGAGCACTACAGAAAAACTTGTCGCTTTTTACGGCCATCATCGAAAACACATTTATATCAGGTCAATTGATGGTCACTTTGTCGCAACTGAAAAGCTATTATGAAATTGAACGTGGTTGTCATATTTTCCAAATTGTAAAAATAAATACGGTAGTAATGCATTGTCGAGCGTAAATAATTGTACTGGATTCGATTGTTCGATGACTCGATTTCATATACACGAAGGGACTTCTCAGAAAATTGTTTGCAAACAAAATATTCATTCCTTTGTCCCCAGGAAGCAATTTTAAATTCCCTGGAGGCATTTTCATAGCCCTCCTCGTGAGTAATGCTTGATCATTTGAAAAAATTATACCTAAAAATGTCATACAATATATAGGCACTTGTATTATTCTCATAATTCAGCTTAATTTTTCGCCTGCCCCAAGCTCTCCGAACATATTCTCCCATCGACCCAGGCGATCCGATAAACGTCAATTCCTACTCAGTGCTTAATTTATTTCATTTGATTGTTTTTGAATGCAGGAAGGAGTAACAGGTCTGATGAGTATATTGGCCACAAACGAATGACAGTGTCAACCTTTCCAACAACAGCACTTGAGATGATTATAGGCGCAAGGGGAGGTTTTCAATTGAATTAAAATACTGTATTTAAAAAGTATGGAGCTATAGACAATATATTTTCTCTGTCTTTTGAAGAAATTGATTATGAATCAGTGTGGAATAATGTGAAGTAATGTTTCCTCCTTATTGTGACAACAATCAAGATGAAAAATATTGTCATGTTTTTGGAGGTATGGGTGTCCCGGGTCAAACAGATGTCGCCCGCAAACACGGAACTTAACTCAGAGCGACTAGATGTCGCCCCGAGCAACTCGGGTACAGTAAAGGCACAGCAGGTACTACATGTGACATGGCGTACGACACGCCCCGTTACCCCCCGCTATTTTCGGGAGAAATTTGAACCAGAAAGGAAAAGATTTTAGTGTGTCTTTACAGACACGACTTTCTTTTTATTCAAAGAGTTCTTTTGATTGTTGGTCGGTCGGAACCTTTATTACTAGAGGTTTCGAGTGAAGAGTTTTCCTTGCTTAGTTGGGACCTCAGTTTGGAACCTAACTGGACCTTTTCCAAAAAAGGATTACTCACATGAGGAAAGCCTTGACAAAACTTTCCACTGACTGAGGACAAGAAGCTGTGCAGAATCAAGGAAGAGAGAGGGGTGAACGTCAACTTTGGACTGTCTCCTTCCTCGAGGTTCTATAAAAACACACGTGTGTATAAAATAACCTTCTGGACTGACTGTATTTTGTCTTCTAACTCCATAACTGGAGTCCGGGGGTTTTCCGCAATTGTGTTTACCACTTTATTTGATTTAGTGAAATCAAGCTTTGCCAGTAAGGCTCTTTAGCCCCTGACAAAAGTGGTGGCCAGTAAAAAACTGAGATCAGAGTCCAGGACTGTGAAAAGGTCTTGGAAAAATCTCCAACAAGAAAATACCTTGGCAATTTCAAAAAAAAATCAGTGAAAGAGCACCAGTGAGTGTAGCGAATTTTCGCTCAAACTCTGAAAAATCGGTGAAGAGCAGCAGTGTGTCTAGCAAAATTTCGCGAAACATTGGAAAAATCCGTGAAGAAGCAGCAGGGTGTGTAGCAAATTTTTGCAAAACTCTGAAAAATCGATGAAGAGCAGCAGTGTGTGTAGCAAAGTTTCGCAGCACTAGCAGACAACACCATGCCTCGTGGAAAATCCACGTCCTCAACAAGGGGTTACCTCCCACACGCACACAAGGACAAGTAAGCCTCCCTCGCGTTTTGGTGACCCACGAAGTATCCAACAAAGTGACCCAAGTGCTGGAATTCCTCTGCAAACTGACCCAGAGGGTGCAAATTTGCTACCCCACGTACAACTCACAAATTTGCAAAGTTCGGATCCGTCAACAGCACCAAGGAGCATATGACGACCCGGCAGACCGCCGCGGCAACCCGTCCTTGCTCCTCCAAACCCTTCACCACCCTCATCAGTGACGGGCATCTCAACTTCAAGTACGTTGACCCAGTTTGACCCCAACCCAATAATCCAGCAGGTGGTCATTCTCGCACACGCCACGTACATCTGCAATGAGGCGTACAAGCAGAAGCAGGGTGCGGATACGTTCCAAACATTCCTGCAGCAGCACAAAACGTTCCTGACTGCATCAGCTCATTTTCTCTCCATCAAACACCACAATTTTGAGGAGGCTGAACAAAATCAGATCTTGCAAGTGTGCGTTCTCGACTTACGATAGTAGGAGTTCTGTGGCCTTGTTGATGTTTGTTTGACCGATGTTGATGCAGGATTTGTTCCTACATAAAACCCGCACGTTAAAAGACGTGGTGGAACACGTGACCCAGCTCCAGGCGTATTTACACCCTTGGAGAAGGATGCACCGGTTAACATATCTGCAAGTATGCAGCTGGAAATTGTTCGATTGGACGGTGGGGTTTGTGGCGATGTCCTCGATGACCTTTAATTACTACTTCGTCTGGGAATGCAGTAACGTAACGTTAGTATGCGTAGTCGGGTCGTATACGGAGTTGGACGTGGATTAAAACAACGGGATCTTGAGAAGAAGACAGTACTCCCATCATTCAAGCGCTTCAGCGGAAAACCCTCAAACAAATTCACCTTTGACCGTTTTTAGTCCAATTTTCTTCCCATCCACATCATACCAACAAAATACATCATGCCATCTCAACGCATCTCCCTACTCCTGCAATATCTTGATGGGAAGGCAAACAATCTTGTGGATTGCCAACCAAAGAAAACGGAAGAGGCTGACTATTGCCGCATACTCAAAATCCTCATCAAGGAATATGGCAACATCCAGGCCACACGCCAATACATCTTCAAAACATTTGACAACCTTAAACTGGATAGTGATTCGGCAGAAGACATGGCCAACTACATGGAAAAAGTGATTGACATCACCACTCAGCTGGACAACCTAGCCTCCAATATGCCTCAAGTCCACATTCGTCTTTGGCCAACTATCAAGTTTCACCTCCAAAAAGGCGCACACTACAACAACGTTCAACATGAGCTACGCCTCAATCCGCCTCACAAGGCCTCTGAGTTGGATACATGGGCAAGTACACCTGCCAACCAATATAGATGGATTCGTGAATTCCTCAAAACAATGGCTCCGCCAGATGAAGTGACATCTATGGCGCTCACGTTCCATGCTACATCCTCATCCAAGCCTGCACAAGATTCTGAAACGGACACCAAAGCCACGTCCAAAAACATACCACGAGAGTCTCGCCCCCGAAAAAGGAACTGGGAGGATTCAGCCAGCCCGCAGCATGTGAAACAATCACATCATGCACAAAATCGAGACCAACGTCGACAAACGTCAGGACGTCGCAGTCGCTCCCCTACACCTCAAAAATCAAAATACGACGATTGCCTTCCTCGGAGCTCTCAACGGTTCTCCAGCTACAAATGAAATCGATACAACAACCCGGACTCTTGCAGAACCCAGGACTACAAATCTGGCTGCCCATTCTGCCACGGCTCCCATTCCCCCTTCCTGTGCAGACTTAGCGTCCAAGAACGCTCAACCGCCGTCCGCTTCAACAACCTGTGCTAAAATTGCCTCAGTCCACAACATAGCATCGCACAGTGCCCCAACCCATGGACATGCCGGAACTGCAACTTCCGCCATCATTCATCCATCTGCTTCAGATCCCAAAACAAAGGATCACAAGGGAACAACTTTGGGAATAGTGCTTCCAATCGAAACTCTTCCCAAGTCAACAGCAACCAAGGCAATATAACTTCAACAACAACAGAAATCAGAACAACTATGGAAGAAGTAACAATTCCTGGAGCAATAACAATCCAACAAACCGCAACTACAACTACCAGTGAAACAATAACGGCCCTCAACAAAACAGCCGAAGGGATGTCCAAGATCCTCGAAATTTTGCCTCCATATTACAAACAATTTCGGACCGCCTACTGCTCCAACCAGCACCAGTCCTAGCAATTGCAGCACCTTCAGCCATTGCAAACCCGGCATGACTAGTCCGGGTTAGTGCCGCAACAAGTTCTGTGGCATACTCACTCTTGGAAACAGCAACTATCAAACTACAACCAAATGATGTCGAGGTCCATGCGTTACTTGACACAGGATCACAGTTAACCCTGGTCACGCAGGCCCTTGTAAACCGTCTTCAATTACCTATACTGCAATCAGCCATGGCCCACACCATTGCAGGCATTGGCAATGCCCGTTTGAAGTCAACAACATTGGTAAAGCTGCATTTGCAGCACCGGAGCAAAACAACGTTCAATTTGGAAACAACAGCTGTCATCGTCCCGTTGCAAGAATCCTGGGGGGCCACAAACCCCCATACGCTCTCACAACTACAAGACTTCAAACATTCCCTTGCGGATCCACGCCTCCTCACGAATACACAAATCACATTTGATATTGTGCTGGGGGGCAAAGACCTGGTGTCCATATACAAACATAACCAGGATCCGTATTGGTCGCACTCCTCCTTCAGCGTAGTGCCATCTGAGTTTGGGCTAATTGCTCGCGGCCATTGGGACAATCCTCATCCGCCTATTATGGGAAGACCATCAGCCCATGCAGTCTTTGGCCAACCAACAAAATACCAGGATGAAGAACTAACCAATTTGACCATTGACTTCCTCAAGCAGGATCAAGTCAACATACTCGGTGATGGCACTGACGAGACTCCGTATGAAACGGATCAATACAAGCAATATCTCCAACAAATCACCATCAGTGAAGAAGGGAGAGTAGTGGCTCCCCTTCTCAAATCCTACCTATATCCAAAAGACTGTCAGCCTAACTCAATCATGGCTGCAATCCGAAGCAAATCAGTCATCCGCCAATTGGAAAAAGGTGGACCTCTTGCAGAAGCGTACAAGGATCTTTTCACTCAATGGATACGAGACGGCGTCATTGCGCATACCACCCTTGCTGAAATGAACAATCATGGAACCGCTTACACAGAGCTGCCACATCATGGCGTAGCGCGTCCAGAAAGTGCATCAACACCTCTCAGGGTTGTCATGGCAGGCAATGCCAGTGACCCAAACTGTTACTCCTGCAATCAGCTATTCATCCAAGGACCAAATCTACTTCCGGAAATCACTAACATCTTGCTACGATGGAGATTCCACACGCATTTTGGCGTTGGAGACATCCATAAGGCCTTCATCCAAGTTCAGCTAGCACCAGAAGACCAATGGGTCCTTCTCATACGGTGGCCTGAACGTCAGCCGAACGGAACTTACGTTCCCAAATTCTACCGCTTTCTCCGCCTCCCATGGGGAATCAACTGTGCACCATTTATCCTGAATGCAGCAGTACGTTATCTATATCAGCAAGCGGTCCAAAAGAACATACTAACAGCAGCGGAACAGGAAGATCTCAAGCACAACACTTATGTGGATGATATCCTCATCTTTGGAGAAACGCCAAGTGAAGTCCAAAACAAAATGACCAAAACCAAGACAGCACTGGCGCTAGGAGCCTTTGAACTTACCAAAATCCGAATTGCACCACTCCAACCGGAAGAAGCCGAATCCACTTCACCATACAAAGTCTTAGGCGTCAATTATGACCCCACAACAGACCTCATCCTAACGGCACCACTATCCTTGCAATCATTCCTGGATCGCAAATACCTCACCCTGAGACATATTACGGGGTTTGAAGCACGCCTGTTTGACATCCTTGGAATGCTTACTCCATTTACAACTTCAATCAAAATCCTTCGACAAGATTTTCATGACGTTCATCCAAATGTACCGTGGGACACAAAACTTACCCCAGATGAATATCAAGCATGGAAAGATGTGGCGCAACAAGCATTGGCTTGTGCTGATCTGTGTATGGCACGATTGGCCACAACAACACCAAAAGAACCTGGGGATATACATATCTTTGCGGATGCAAGCAAGAGAGCCATTGGAGCAGTTGTCTACTTCACCACACGTCAACCGACACCAGTGACAACGCTCATTTGGGCGAAGTCCAAACTGGTCCCCAAGAAACAACGTGAGAAGCCCAAGAAGCAACCTGAATCAACAAGGATCAATCGCTTGGAACTCTCTGCCGCATGCCTGGCAGCACGCATGCTTGCTATTTTGAAACATGCTACCAACATTGACATACATACCGTCCACTTCTGGACAGACTCCACCGTCACCCTCAATTGGATCAACAAACAGGAAACCAAACCAACCAAATATGTGACAACCAGAATCCAGAAGATACTGGAGGTATCTGTCCCAGCCGATTGGAAACATATTCCCGGAGAAGTCAACCCCGCAGACTTAGCG
The DNA here is from genome assembly GCA_905338405.1 of Notodromas monacha. Taxonomy (NCBI): domain Eukaryota; kingdom Metazoa; phylum Arthropoda; class Ostracoda; order Podocopida; family Cyprididae; genus Notodromas; species Notodromas monacha. The sequence goes on from CAJPEX010003593.1 coordinate 15,825, forward strand.
TCCCGCGGCTGTGACATTGAAACCCTTCGAGCCTCCACATTATGGTGGAATGGCCCAACATGGCTACCAATCAAAAGCCTGTGGCCAGAACAACCCCTAACAACCATGACAGCTGCAGTTGCAGGGGGGCCGCCTGAGGCCAAATTGGAATTTCTACGTCAAAAAGAAACCATCAACAACCTGTTCAAACATGCCAGAACATGGGGCAAAGTGACAAACATCATTGCAACCCTACATTGCCTACAAACCATTGCAAAAGCGCCATCACAAAGACCTGCATCTCCAAAAGCCAAACGGGGCATTTACCCCAAGGTGACAATCAAACCATTCACACCGGAGGAAATGGAAACAGCCCACCAAGAGGGTCTGCGGATAATGCAACAATACTACGACAACAAGAAATGGAAAATCTTGAAATCCGGCAACGCAATACCGAACAGACCAGACCTACAATGGAATCCGCAACAGAGAATGATTATCTCCATCAGTCGACAGGCCTTTGACATCATAGGGGAAACCCCTGAACAAACAAAAAAGACACTCATCCATCTGCCAATCCCAAGGAACAAACAACCATCTCACTCCTCCGGGCCTTCATCCATTCTCAACACATCATCAACAAGCATTCATCCACAGCATATACGCAGCAAGAAATCAACAAAACATATTGGCTTCAAGGAGGGTGTAAACTTATCTGCGACACCATTCAACAATGCAACTGGTGCAAACGCTTCAACAACTTACCATACTTAACAACAACCGCCCACTACCATCCTACCGATATACGGGAGTCCAAGCATTCAAGACCGTTGGCATTGATTTTGTGGGACCCTTCAACACCCCCACAGAAAAACGAATATCCATCTGTGTGTTCTCTTGCCCATTGACAAGGGCCATCCACTTGGAAGAAGTGGACACCCTCACCCTCGAGTCCTTTATGGGAGCCTACGACACCTTTTGCAACCTAAGGGATGAATTCATCCATTCTCAACACATCATCAACAAGCATTCATCCACAGCATATACGCAGCAAGAAATCAACAAAACATATTGGCTTCAAGGAGGGCGCAAACTTATCCGCGACACCATTAGACAATGCAACTGGTGCAAACGCTTCAACAATCTACCATACTTAACAACAACGGCTCCTCTACCATCTTATCGTTACACAGGAGTGCAAGCATTCAAAACTGTTGGAATTGACTTTGTGGGACCCTTCAACACTCCTACGGAAAAACGCATTTCAATATGTGTATTCTCATGTCCATTGACAAGGGCCATCCACTTAGAAGAAGTGGACACCCTCACCTTGGAATCATTTATGGGAGCTTATGACACCTTCTGCAATTTAAGAGATGTGAAACCTTGGAACATCGTCTCTGACAATGCAACAACCTTTCGGGCTGCATGGCCAAGATTTCTGAAGGCAAACCAAGAGGAAATTATTCAAGAATTTACAACCAAGCGCGTCAAGTGGCATTTTAATGCCGCTCGCGCACCATGGTGGGGAGGATTTTATGAACGCATGATGGGAATCATCAAATCAAGACTAGCCCGATCATTTGGAGGAATCCCATTTACAAACCGAAACACCGTCAGATCCGCAATAACGTTTGTGGCCAGAGTCATCAACTCCAGACCACTCACGTATATACCAACGGACAGGAATGACCCAACCAAGCGTGTCAAGTGGCACTTCAATGCCGCCCGCGCACCTTGGTGGGGAGGATTTTACGAACGCATGATGGGAATCATCAAATCAAGACTAGCCCGATCATTTGGAGGAATCCCATTCACAAACCAAAACACCGTCAGATCCGCAATAACGTTTGTGGCCAGAGTCATCAACTCCAGACCACTCACGTATATACCAACGGACAGGAATGACCCAATTGCAATCACACCATCAATGTTCCTCAATACACCACAAGCGGACTACACATCTGACCCTGATTTTGACCCATATTGCTATGGGCCCAACCCGATCCAATTTGTGGAACACTCCAACAAAGAAGGCCTAAATAAGCTAGCGAAGTTTCGCATAGCTATTGTACGCGCATTATGGAAATCATTTTATGACGGTTACATTGCAACATTACGCAGATTCCCGGTGGACCGCCAGAAGTCAAAAACCTACCTTGAGCCCAGGGAAGGGCAAATTGCGCTCCTCAAACAGAGTACCTTCCTCAACGATACACCAATGGCTCGTCTTAAATGGAAACTCTGCAAAATCCTGAAGGTCCATCGCAGCCCAAGAGACCACAAAATTTGGTCCGTCAACGTATTGACGTCCAGACGATACAATGTGGACGGCACATCAACCCCCCACATCTTACCCAATCAATCTATCCACAACCTGATCCCCCTTGAAATCGAGGATACGGATGAACCAACAAGCAATTCCATCAGCACAAACCAAAAGGAATGACTCAAGAGTTTTTTTTTAACTCAGGCACTTCGTTTATTGGCAAAAAACATGACAAGAGACCATCATCACCAGCAACCCAATAAGGAGCAATACTTGTTGTTTCAAAATGAGAGATTCCGCAAGTTTCATGGAGATACATCGACACATGCAAAAATCACACGTCAAAATCCGCCAACATCATATGTACAAACAGAGGCCGCCGACGACCCTCACCAAACCTAATACCCAAAACATAGATGGAACACGTGATCCTGGCAACTCATTTCCTTCAAACGAACAACGGATCATCAAAAAAAAAAAAAAAAAAGGGGGATCTATATACATCTCCGTCACAAAGGCCTCAACGAATTCCGCAACGCACAGCCTTCTTTCTACTGACCACCATTGCTTGGCACCTCACACTCAACATCACCTACGCCAACCTGAACACGACCACAACCGCCAACCAACCACAGTCGCAACGCATTTCCGGAAGCAACGACCATCCGCTCCTTTGTTTCCTTCAGCCGCACGACACAACCATACGGAATATCTCCCTTTGCTACGTCCTCCACCACCTTCGTTCGGGGCGACCAGGTCAATTCGGGCGCAAATGTCTCCTCGAAATCACCGTCCAAGTACATCTCAATACTGAAAATACACATCAAGAAAGGACAACAGGTTCATAACCACTCCTAACAAGACATGAGGTCACATCCAATACATACTCATCGAATGGATTTTTCACAATCCTGGAGGCACTCAGCTGCACCCCACCATGCAGCTCCAAGGGACAGAGGTAACGCTGCATACGTCCGTAATGCCAATGTTCTTCGGACAGAGACTTGCCAACTGTTGCAGTTCCATCCGCATTCCACCTCGGTCCTTTGCCCGGACAAATACAAACACCAACACCTCCTCGACCGGAGGTTATCATCACAGCAAAAATGATGCCCAGGACATGGTCCCTGACAAACCAAAGATACGCCTTTGACAAAAGGTGTCCGAAATTGCTGTTATCTGTATACAAAATCTTGGCGTAATGCGCCAGATACCCCAAGGGAGTCGGCAACGCCCACCAGCCTGGGGTCCCATTGTCATGCCCATGAACCTGCCCTACCTCACGCTTCAATAAGCGCTCAAGCAAGGCCTGGCACAGCGCTCCTGCCTCCAGCCTTTCTTCCTTGGATACCCTTCCACCATCCGCTTGGCGCAACGGGAACCGAGGAAACCTCCTCTTGTCTAATCGAAATTTTGTCGACAACCCTCTCCAAACACCCGGCGACGACGCCCCAAAGACGAAAACAGGGCACCCAAACGCCCGAGACAATCGACAATAGTAGGTCTTCAGGGCCTCATATAGATCAAAGAAACTAGTGTAAACAGCAGCATCCACGGCGTGGCACAACGCCTTGATGTCATTGGTACCAATACGAACACACAAATGTGTGAATGTAAACTTCTTCATGTGCAAATTTAAGTCAGCATACATGCGCTCCTGCACCTTCTCCGGATCCCAGAGACTTGTTGCCGTCCCGAGAACCACACTGACTCCACTCACGCCATACTGCAGGGAACACAAAAATTTGTTCAACATTGTTCACGGATACACATCACCAACACCAAACCTGGTAGATGTCACATGGCACATCCTTCGTCAAATGCGTGAAGTCCAGGGTCGGAGACACGCTACCTCTGTCCCTGCCAACCCGCGTCAAGCACGCCAAGTCCGTTATCCTCCAAGGACACACCAACGAGTCACCGAACAACCCAACCCGTGCAACTCCCAGGCGCCCCTTGTCAGGCTCACCCGTCCTCCGATGACCCGGACCATAATACCTCACATACTGGACAGCCGTGCCCCGAGTCGGAAGATGCTGACCCCGCATTTTCCCTACCACGTCATTCGTAATCCCCATCCGATTGCCGACATTGACCACGAAAGTATCATAATCCTCCGGATCGTATTCCCACCAACCGCGGACTCGACGATCTACAAAAACCAGCAACAAATTATGACAACCATCAACAACCGCAGTTCTCTCATCATCTTACGGGAAGTATTGAACAGTCCATGGACGGTCTGAACTGCTGCCGGGCGCGGAGCACCACTGCTCTCCCGCGACCCCACTTCATCGGCATTCACTTCCATCACCGACGACGCTCGGCTGCAGGCCGACTGCGACCCAATCCTCTCCCCCAACACCTCAACTTTCTTCAGGGCATCCTGCAATGCTGCCATCGACACTGCCCTCAGACCTGGACCCTTGTCCGCAGTCTCCTCCGCCTCGCTGCTTCCGAAACCCACCAACCACAAGTGCCGCAGATCCTCCACTGGCCCGAACGACAGTGACAGCTTTGGCTCTCCCACAATGTTATACACCTTCACCCGCCCTGGTTCAGGAGAAAACAAAACCCAAACACTCCATGAAGTTCAAATGCATTATCCATTCAGCTTATATGTGATAACTCACCATCCATCTCCCACTTTGCCTGCGGGACCGGGAACATCAGCTGGCCACAGTTCACGAACACCGACCGCAAACGCGCCTCGTCAATGGCCAGTTGTGCCGAAAACGCCTCACGCAGACACTCCTCGGATGCAGCCTTTAGTGCCCGACTCTGCTGAATGCGCCCTTCGTCCTCCGCAATCTGCTTCTCCAGCTGTTTTGACTCCTCACTAACGGCATCAGCACGTGTCTGAAGAGCTAACAGCCTACTCTCCGCCGCTTTCATCTCCCGTACCTCAGCCACTGCATCCTGGTCGGCTCCTCACCAAGTCACCTCGGCACATGCAGCAGTGTCAACCGCAGGCAAGAAAGTATGCAGACGCCTCCACCAATCCACATCCATCTGCGCCAACGACAACGCCATATCCTCACCACCTTTGGGCAGGACAACCACACCAGCTCCCTGGATACAACGCTGCTTAACATTCGATGGCCCAGCTTCACTTGACAGCCTCGCTTCACCCGATAAGCCTGCCTTGTGTGACGGACCAGCTTCACTTGACATTCCCGTCCCACTGGACATCGGGCAAACACCGGCGAAGTCCACAATAGGACCTTCTAAGTCCACCAAGCTACAGCTGCTCAACTCGACACCTTCGAGTGTCACGCAGGAAGAATCAACTGTTATTAATACATACGCATGTACAAATACACTAATTGATTACCTCTCTCTTCGTTGCTCTGGGCGCTCATTGTCTGACGGCTGCGCTTCATTTTGACCTAAGACAAAAACTACACCGAGTGGTACCTGTGTGAGAGACGAGAAGGAACACCACAATCAGCCAACCAGAATCTATGGGAGCAACTCAATCACTGTCACACAAATCGGTCAATACCGACGAGAGCGAGTACCGGTCTAAATACCGATGGCAGAACTCCATGTCACGGAGCAACTCAATCACTATCACACAAATCGGTCAATACCGACGAGAGCGAGTACCTGTCTAAATACCGATGGCAGAACTCCATGTCACGGAGCAACTCAATCACTATCACACAAATTGGTCAATACCGACGAGAGCGAGTACCGGTCTAAATACCAATGGCAGAACTCCATGTCACGGAGCAACTCAATCACTATCACACAAAT
>CAJPEX010003594.1:0-27744 GCA_905338405.1 Notodromas monacha
ATTACAGTTGCATTGGATCTGAATTCTTCTTCGAAAACATTTTGAAATACCTGCAATATTCGATCGAGATTGTAAAAGTGCTTCAAGCAATTGAATGTTTTCTTCAAAGTAGAGAATCAATAGCCAGCAAAATAAGTGATGACCCTTCTTCATCGATTGCAGTGACTTAAATGTTTAAAACTCAAAATCTATGCATCATTTTGATACACTCTACCATCCTTGGCTTTCCTCCAGCTAAAAAAAACATATCGCAATAAAAATTGTTCCTTGACATATTTTCAGAAGTTGAGTGCAAAGACGTAAAAATCTCATTCGAGAGTATTGAAGAAATAAATGATGATTAAACATACAATGATCAACGAGAAAGATTACGAACGGAATGGATATTCTGAAATAGCAATTAATGTTAATAGCCCTTTTTATTTACAAATCGGAATTTCCAGGGTTCTTCAAATGATAGCTTTTTGAGCATCCATCTCCTCGTATTTCAAGTTCCGAAAACTCGTTTTTGAGCTAAAGTTTCAACTGCTGCATCAAACTACTGGCGGAAATGAACGAGAATGGAATGAATATTTAGGAATATAGATCGATTCAGGAGTCCTTTCATTCGTGGGAAATTTGGATTTCTCCTGGATTCTTGAGACTAAGATTAGCATGTTGCGCTTAATTTTCCTTGTGCAAAAGCGCTGTTAAAAAAAGCGAAAAAAACTGTGTGAATCTACTTTAAAAAAATGACCGAAGAGTCTCTCCTGCAAAATGTCATACACTTGAACCACGAAAACTTGAACCTCCCCAAGTCGAATGTCTTAAAACAAATCAAATTTTCTCAAGTCCAGGTTTGCATTCCCTTAGAAACAATGCACTAAAAGCCCCCTGAAATCGAAGAATTTTCCTCTCAAATCTTCATAGCTCGTTTTTTTTTGCTTTTATATTCTTGACACAGGAAAAGAAGGCCGTAAAAAGTAATATAAATGTGGTTTGAAAGGAAACAGAAAACACTAAATTGGGCTAATGAACTCTTGCTTCCGAGTTCAGCATCCTGTCAACTCATTTAAGAAGCAATTTAAGGCCAGAAATATGATCACTTACAATATTTCCTGCAATTCTTCTATGTTTCCCACAGCCAAAATACTCGTTTCCCTATAACTCAAAACTCTGTAACTCAAAAACCTCCCTAAGTCGATGAGACTAAGATTAGCACTTTTTGCTTCATTTTTCACGTGCAAAAGTGCTCTTAAAATAAATTTTAAAAATAGCGACAGAAAACCGTGCAAATCTATGATGCTGGTCCCTTGAAATTCGAGCGAGAGAGGTTCGGCTGTACTGTACAGCCGAACCTCTCGCAAAAAAAAAAAAAAAGTACGTATAAAGATGCAGAATAAATTTAAAAAATAGCGACAGAAAACCGTGCAAATCTATGATGCTGGTCCCTTGAAATTCGAGCGAGAGAGGTTCGGCTGTACTGTACAGCCGAACCTCTCGCAAAAAAAAAAAAAAAGTACGAAGAAAGCTGCAGCAATTCTCCAATGAACATCCAATCCCAGTATTATTTTCTCAAAACCTCATTGTGTCATCTCATTTTTGCTCAGGTGTCGACGAGAGACCATAAATCTCTTCAGCAGGTTTTCTTCTCTTAGAAAAAATAGGGAAAGAAACTAATGAAAAATAAGAAGAAAAAAAAGAAAAAGAAACTTGCGTGCAACCGAGCAGAGAACGTGGAAAATGTGAAATTGATCCTTATCGAACACCCAGCTCGCCTTTCTGTGCTGAAGTGTCTGGAAGAAAAAAGGGCTGCTTATGACCAGCGCTGAGAAGAGAGGCGAATGAGGCTCCGCTCCTGGCAGGTCTATAAAAACCCGCGGGCAACCCGCACTCAATTGAGGGATTCTGTCTTCTTTTTCTTTTTTTTTCACTGAGAGAGAGAGGAAGGAAATTGTCTCGTCTTTCTTAACCAATTCCAAAGAAGAAAGAAGAAAAATGAATGAAAGGCTTTTTCGAGAGAATTTCTGCTGTATTTTTGAGATTGGGTCTCAGCGGAAACAGCGCGAGAAAAGTTGGCGATAGGGAATCGGTCATCCTATATAAGCTCAAGGTGTCATCGACCTCATCAAATAAAAAAAATAAAAAATCGTCGTCATCTTTCCGTTTCAAAAGACTGATCAACAAGAAAAATTTCGTGATTAGTAATGTTCAAGTTAGAGTCTCGGAATTTTGAAATCAAGCTCAGAAAACCAAGCTTTTATAGCCAATCATAATCATGATCAACGTCACCACGTTCGCATAAAAACAAAAATTCAAAAAATTTAAATCAATAAATCCTCAAAGGAGGACGCATGACTTCCAATTTGAATTGCAGAAATATTTCGAACTGCAGAGGAATATTAATAAACAGTTCCTCGAACAGTTTTGTTGCTGATGGCATGAATTGGAGCTGTTTCGAATCACTCATAAGTTTCGTTTACAATTTTGCGAAATCGTCATACAGTATATATAGATGAAAATTTCATCCTTACGAATAGTTCTTAGAAGAAATCTGATTTTCGTGGACAAAAGTCTCTCCTAAATCCTGAATATGTATTATGATCATATATGCTGCTCTTTCCAACTGAGAAGCACATTTTACTCGATGTTACTCATTGACACGCCTTTTCTCCTCATTTCTGAACTGAAGTATATTTTGCCGTGAAAAACGGGAGATAAGACTACAGTATTTTGATGATTAAATTTTTAAAAATTTTGAAAATTACCAACCACATTTTGGCGAATTGCTATCCTTTATAACCATTTCGTGAGGATTTCGCACTAATCTTTCGTGCTGAACTGAACGAAAATTCATCGTCGGTGGGATGGTAAAAGACGTTCGCTAATCGATGGAAAGAGCATGATTAAACTATCCACTGAAATTTGCGAACGTAAGAATGAAGGTTGCCATGAACGACTACTATTTGTCTTCAAAAAAGTCTATCTTCGTTGAAACTGATATCTTAATTTGAAGTTGTCCGGGATGAACAAGGGCTATGCATTTAGGCTTCAAATATACATATATTGTATATATATAGATATGGACGAAATCAAAGCGATGGATCCGTGAAAAGTTTGACCTTATATAGCATGAAACCTACGTCATTATTCTCAGACGATTGAAACGGCCGCTCATCAACTCTTCCACAGGGTTTCCGGGCCCTAAAAATTCATCAATACGAACTTCGGAACCCGACCTCGTGTCAGGTTCGACTGTATATATAACCTCACGATGCAATCAGGGCCACCAGAGCTGGAAACATCGCCGTCTCCAGCAGCCAGATAAAATCCCCCCCCCCCCCTTTTTCCCCGTCACAGCCAAGTCCCGATGATTGCGAATACCCGCTGTAAAATCGGGGGTATATTCCAATCCCGGAATTCGACTCCCAGGAAAATTTCCGTCGCGTGAGGTGCGAATTTTTTCGAGCTAAAAGAGCGGAGGGGAAAACCTCGGTTGGGTGTATGAGAAAACATGTGATAGGGGGAACACGGCTTCATTTTCTCCGGTGCGCTATGGTTTTGCAGGTGTCTGCAAAAAGAGGGGGGAAAATATAAATGCGTACGATTTTTATCTTATGCTTCTTTTTTTTCGCCCGCTATTTTTCCGGGATTCGGAGCAATAAAGGCTCGTGCTGAACAACGGCTTGCAGCACGACCTGCTATATATAGGGTATTAAAGGGGGGAATAACGGGAAAAGGGGAAAGAAAGACCGATCGAGATGTCTGACTGCTTTTTCGAAATCTCGTGGAGGTTTCCTTAAATCCCATCACAAAATTGAATTCGAATAAGCCGAACACGGGAAATGCGAATTCATGAGCCGTTTTTACAAGAACATGGCTTGAGTGATCAGATTTGATCTAGAAAAATTAATAAATTTGTCCTTCATGAATATACCCTCAAACATCAAAGAAAATTATGAGGATAAATGTCACTATAGCAGGTATGCGTATATATGAATGATATGCACCGAAAAGAGAGAAAGATTTTAAACATTCAAAAGCTATAAAACAAATCAAGAGCCTTTTTGGCATCAAAAAGTATTCCCGAGCATTTATTAAGAATGCGTTGCGTTATTACGAAAAGCTTTCCGGAACATATGAAATACAATCTCAGAATTAATTTTTTTGTATCCGACCGAAGCATTTCTAAGATCCCATAATCCCATAAGAAATCCCATATTCCTATAGTGACATTACTTCCAGAAGTAAATGTCAAAAATTACGAACAAATACTGTATATACAGATGGAAAGTGGAATTTATAAAAGCTTCATTTTTATGCTGAATTTCTATTAAACTTACCGCGTTTGGAACCCCAATTTGGGCCTACATTTCTCAGTTGAAGGCTCGTAGTAATTAATTTAAATAATCGGGTATTTTTTACTTTATTCCTGCCTTCCTCTTTTCAAGCTCATTTCAAGCTCATTCTAGATTCACTGAATCTTTTGAAATCGAAAATGGGTAAAAATATTGATCTTTTTTGGTATTTTGAATCCTACTTCTTCTAATCTTCAGTAAGACTTAATTCCTTTTAAAAATATATATTTTTGACTGAACTTTTGAACTTTTTTGAACTTCGGGACGGCGTAAGAAACCTAAATGTTTGGCAAGCACAGAAGTACTTCAGTGATGGTCTACAAATTCTGACAATAATTTCCGGGGAAATATATACAGACGGAAACTTCTTGATCACTCCTTCTCAAGGTATTATACTGCCAATGGTATCTCAGTATAGGGACAACTTATGTTAGGGCACATCTAAGATGGTAACACCTAGATAGCCTAAAAAATCGTGACGATCTCCTTTTTGAGCTTCTGGAAAGAAAACTTAATGTTGTTTTCTGAAAGACTTTACTGCCGAAATTTTTTCCCAATTATTCAATTAATACATAGATCACAAAATGGAACCAACACAACTAACCTTCGACGAGTTCCTCATCAGTAACCCTTATTTTTTTTAGATGAATATGCATCCAACAGTGATTCTTCCGACAGTGGAGAGAAATTTCTAGAAAATCTTGATAAACACACCAATTCAGAAAAATGTTTCAAATCAGTGGTTTCACGTTAGAATTGAGTGATTAGCATCCTAATACTGGCCCCGAACCCAAGGAAACCCAGCCACCAGGACCCAGGCCGCCGAATAACTAGCAGGCGTTTTATACATTCCCATAGGTTTGATCAATGTCAGACCAGGACCAAGTGGTTTTCCATGCCTCCTTCCGAGGATTCCTTCCCTTCCCCTATTTCAACTATCTTTTTTTTTGTTTCCCTGGTTCCATATGGAACCCGGCAGTCATTACAGCAACATCTTCGTAGTTCAGGGGTTTTCGGGAACAAGCAACTCCAACCGCGATGGCCCCAAAACAGAACGGGAATGACGAGGCAGGTTTTCCGCTACCGGTGAGATTTGCCAAAAGATTCTGATGTCCAAAAAAAAAAATATAAAATTTCCATGGGGAATTCAGGAACAAGTTGTGAACTTGTTCAGAAATATGCCAGCATTGTTGATCTGAGTTTCCTAACATTTGATGACAAAATTCATGCATATTTTAGGGATGCGAACTCATTCATCAGCTGCTGTCTTAAAATTCAAGAATTGGAGTACAGCTGCTACTTTTTCATACTGCTGTACCTAAAACTGGAATTTTCTACGATATCAAATGCAGACTCTGGTTTGTTCAAGATATTTCAAGATCATCGCTTGAACGTGTTTCAGTAATTTTTTTTGAAATACTTGTTGATATGGGTCACGGGAAGAAAATCGTGAAAGATGTTACAGGCGCTATGAAATCATAGGCGAATGAAGGGTTGGCCAATGCATTTTTAATTCTTTCTCTGCCTTTCCAGCAGATATCTTTCGAAATTCAAGAATATTTGATAATGCCAAAAATGCAAATGTATGCACGTACATGCATTCATCTTCTTCAAGCTTGCAATTCCTGCATGGTGAAGCATCAGTAAAACTTGAAACCCACGGATGATGCAAGAAAACCCAAGAGAAAAGGTCTGGTTTATTTTTTTCGAGGAATTTATTTGCATGTGTACAGCGGAGAAAATCTTAAAATAACTATACTTTGACTCATGCATTATAGGCATCAGAGTTTTATTCGGGATTTGATTCATTATTTTTTTTTTACTTTTTGGGCATCCTTGACCTAGTTGAATATTTTTCTCGACGCTTCTTTCAGAATAATTAAAGAATTTTAAAATTTCTGACTTTTTGCACTTTTCTCCTTCAAACTTGAACCTAGCTTTGGAGGAGCTTCATCTACAAATTATTGACAACGTTATTTGGCACATTTCTTAATTATTTATAATGGACTGCTGCTTTTATGCACTTGTTGGTATGAAGACATCGTTACTGTTGATTAGATCTACACAAAAGGCAGAATTCAAAAATGAAACACAGAATCAGCTGTGGGGTTCAGCTGGGGATTTCCTTATGAAATCCCAAAAGAAAGATGAAAGTATATTTCAGATTAATCCCAGGATTGATTCACACAAAAAGGGCCTTTTTTATACACAAATCACACACAACTTGATTTGATAAAATCTTGCACCGTACTGTCTGAGGAATCTGATGACATGGCAGCAGCTTGTTTCTCTCCCTCACTCTCTTCCAATAAATCACAGGTCAATCCAAAATTGGCTGTGTAAAAAAAAAGGAGTAAATTCTGGAATGTTCTGGAATATTCATGGTCTTTCCTCAGACAAATCTATTGTACGTTGTGAGTAGATTTGTAGTACTTTTAATGTACCAAATTATTCTGCCACAATTATGGTGAATTGAAGAGAATGAATTAATGGTATTTAGGGCTGTATTGGACCGCTTTCTTTCATTCCATCGTCCTTGTCAGTGAATTCGAGTGGGTAAAACAGTTTTGAAAGAGTCTGCATGCGAAAAACATAAAAAAATAATGTACAGACAACCCTCATAAGAATGATGATGTCATCTGAAAATGCCCCCTTTTTTCCGACAAATCGGTCTTTAAAATAAAATAAAAACTGTGCTAATAAGTGCGGAAGTCAGACACCCGTATATATACCATCACCTTCCCGGAAGAGGGACGGAACTCGGGGCTGAAATGAAGCCCAGATTGCCCCTTCCGGTGTCCCGAAGAAAAAAGGAACGTCTGCCCCAGGCGCGGGTTACCCGAGCTTCCCCTCATTTCAGGAATTTTATGCTGAATAGGGGCTTTTTTGATGGAAGGCCCCCTCCTTTTTTCATCTTTCTTCCGTTCGTTCTGGGATTGGGAGGGGGGTTATTGCACTTTCATGCTTCCCGGATTCTTCCGGGTTCGAGAGTTCATGAAATATTCCCGATTTTCTTCATAAAGTACTTGGGGATGACAATGGTTCGCTCAAAGTCATTTCTTTACAGCTGTCTTAATGCGAGGAACGAGACGAACCCCGTGATCGTTAAGGAAAAGTTCTTTAAATATTGCTAATGAGAATACTTTTCTATATAAGCGACCAAATAAAAAAAATTCCAAGTCGAATGTCGAATACTGAAGAAATTATGCGTCCAATATTTCAGCAGCGGCTTTATCTTATTCTAAGGATGATAATCTTTATCTTTATCTCATTCCGGGATCTGTTTGTCACATGTCTCGTATATAGGCATGAAATTCCACCATATAAACCCACAAAATTAGACACTGTAAAAATATCGCGTGCTTCACATCTGTCAGGAATGAATTCCAGACAAGATAGATTTTTAGAAGTTGAATTGAGATTTAGATGTTCTGAGTTTAGAGAATGAAAATAAAACAACGAAATTTGGTAGGGCTAGGACTGGGGTGAAAATTCACCCTATTTTGAAGTTGTTGTACTTTGAAAATAAACACAGATATTTGCAAAAATTCCTCAAGTGTCACAAACGAGAGCTTGGGCAGAAGTGAAGTTTGCATGCAGATTTGGAAAACAGGAAAACTGTCCTCCAAGGACAAAAAACAGCAACCGGATTTTAGCAGTAAAAAACAGCCTTTATTGAAGGCTTCTGGAAGAAATGTGAGAACCAAGGTCTTCCTTGATTCTCACACAGATAAATGAAGAAGATTTTCCCAAGAATTTGGGTTCTCTGAATTCATGTGATGAATTGACTGCAGCCATTTATTTTTTGCAACAACATCATAGCCTTTGATTTCTATATGTTCTTCACGATAAATATTCCAATACTGTACTTCGTTACTTCATTGTTACTTCATCTGTGATCAAGGTGGTTATCTTAATGTGAATCCACATACAAATAGGATTGGTATATTTTTCAAGCTTAAAAATGTGTTGATTCAAGGTCGATACAAATTTAACCCTCTGCTTGGCTGAAGGCGAAAATACAGAACTGTAAATACGAGTACGATTAAATTCATTGTGATATCTTTTCAGCAAGCAAAGCAATGATCACGGGAACGTATACGAACACGCATCAAATCTGCATTTTTCAGATTATAATCCGAAGAAATTAAAGCACTAGATTTAATAAAATACAGCAGCTGCAAAGATGAGATGCCTCGTGGTAACGTGAAAGTTTGCGACTTCAAAATAAATAAGTACTTTTTTTTGGGTCACCATCCTTAACCCCTCAAATGATTTCATTCGCCCGTTTTATGAATGTATTCATGCCAAGCAGACGTTGTGAACACATTCTTTGTGTGTGGATTTTCGTGTTCTTCATGACGTTCGATTCCATCTGAATGATCGTTTAATTGTAAAGCACAGTATATATAAGTCCACATTATAGAGGAAAAAATGCAGCTCTAGATAGTCTTCGTCGCACAAGACGTTTTTCTGAAAGCAAAGCCCCCTTTTCTCCGGATCTCGGTGTATCATTTTTCTCCCGGCTGTCGTCAATCCATTCACTTCTCACATGAGCTTGAAAAGGCGAGACTTCTGGTCGCTTCAGGCAAACGAAAAGCCCAGTTGAGTAGAAAATGGATTTTGCAAGGCTTGACCATAACAGCACGCATAAATTGATGCAATTCAGTTTAAGAATAGACGAGGATTAAACGAACAGAGGAATGTGTCTTTTGCATCTTCCAGCATCGCATATTTTCAAAACGACAACAATATGTTGACGGAAGAGTGAATAAATAAGTTCCACCACTATATTTATTGTGTGACATTTTCAACATGAGGTCCGAGAAAATAATCTGCTGGTGAAAAATCTAAAATGTGTTGAAATCAGTCGTCTTTTTCGAATCACCAAATTCGTGAATTAAAATTCGCTGTTTTGATGTCAGCAAGCAAGTGTTGACCCGACATGAAACCCTCACCATCAGCAATAAAACTCAATTTCTGAATGCAAATTTGCACCTTAGCAAATAAAAGGTATATGATAGATACCAACACATTTCGTTATCAGAAAAAAGATAAAGCGACTCGTTCAAAAAAATAAAAAGGAACTGTCGGGAAAATGCGTGTTGTTGAGCAATTCCTTCAGCGACCAGCTGTACGGAACAAAAGAGGATTCCCTGCTGATTCGATCACGAGAATGGCGATAGTTCTCTCTCTTCACTTCCGCTTTTTTTTGGCGCTTCCCCCATCATCATTCCTTTTACACCCATGGAAACTTTTGCTTCCTCACGCAGTTTTTCTTCGTAGGAGGGAAAGCATTCGTATGTGTCCCATCCTTGGGAAACACGCTTTGCTCTTGTGCGTAATTGGCAACAGTTTCCGCTTTTAATCTTTCTCATACACTTACTGCGGCATATTTACATTTTTTTTTTCTGATGACGGCTGGTACTTCGTCGTTTATATAGTAAAGGAGTTATTGTGCAATGTGCACTTGGCATTTGACTATAAAGTTTGGATTTCCCTGTGGAAAGATGATGAGTTCCATCTTGTCGGATATACACGAACAAGTTGATGGAAAGAATAGATCTGGTTACAAACCGATATTTTCAGAGAATTTTAGATGGTCATCCATTGAGAAACACAACTGAAGCGCAGTCAACCGTCTTTAAAAAGAAATAAAATTCGAAAATTGCATTCGCATCGGTAAACAAGAAAATAAGTCTTAGATACATATTTGAAAACTAGGCTTTTGGAATTTGGTTCTCAGCAGGGATGACCGAGAGAATAAAAAAAAATTCGCTTGTGGGATTATTCAGTTTCTCAATCCCAGTTCGTCGTATTCCTGATTACAATAAACAGTTTTTCATTGTTTTTATCGATCCATTACTCAATATTCAAAACAGAATCAAATGCTCATCAAATTTTACCAATAATGCTAAGCCATGTTCATCAGCAGAAACTAATGTTCAGTGAATCAGCTCAAGTCTCTCAGTCTGGATTCTTCAAATGCTGGGGAATCTTTTTTGTTCAACGATTCTACCAAGGAAACTGCAGTATGAAGAAATAATGGTTGTTTATTACCGATGTATGTATTGTATTTTTACAGCATTCAGTTCGCTAAGGTGGACATTTAAAAACAATTTCAGGGCTTTCACATTTTCTCTTACCGTATTCTTTCCTGTTGGGGAAATTCTGCTGTAATAAGAACGCAGGAGGTATTTTTGGCTCTGGTCAGGAAATGAAGGAATCTTTTGGCTGCAAGTCCAGTGCTTCCGTGGTGCCTTCCTCGTTTCTCTGTAGCAAGACTCTTCGACAAGTGGTTTGAACAAATGTCAGTTGAAACCTGAGATATTTCTGGTGAAGAGCTAGCTAAAGGCGCCTCACGGAGTGATACATATTTTTAGAAGAAGTGAAGGATACAAGAGCATCCAGGCGTAAATTTTTTTAACGCATTTTTGTGAGCTTCCGTTTAAAACAATGAAAATTTATTAGTAAAAAAAAACTGCTCAAGTTGTCCCTGTGTGACTTATTGTCGCTTTTTGAGTTGTGGCGGAATCTTTCTTCAGAACTCTGTATGAAAAAATACCTTCAGTACAATCTGCGAACATATTTATTAATTTAAATAAAAATAAAATAAAAACTGTTCGAGTAATAGTCCCTGGGACCCTGTGTGACTTGTCGGTGTTTGAGTCGTCACGGAATCTTTCTTCAAATTTTTGTACGAAACAAACCATCAGTAAATTCTGCAAACATATTTATTAATTTAAATAACCGTTTTTGAGAATCAGTTTAAAATTCAACTGTTGTTGGTATATACCGAGGAATTTATTTAGATTTATATTTTTTGTTTCATATATTCTTGTGCACCTTCATGTTGACAGTGCATTGAATTAAAAACTTGGAATGACAACAACATCATAGCCTTTGATTTCTATATGTTCTTCACGATAAATATTCCAATACTGTACTTCGTTACTTCATTGTTACTTCATCTGTGATCAAGGTGGTTATCTTAATGTGAATCCACATACAAAAAGGATTGGTATATTTTTCAAGCTTATAAATGTGTTGATTCAAGGTCGATACAAATTTAACCCTCTGCTTGGCTGAAGGCGAAAATACAGAACTGTAAATACGAGTACGAATAAATTCACTGTGATATCTTTTCAACAAGCACAGCAATGATAACGGGAACATATACAAACACGCATCAAATCTGCATTTTCCAGATTATAATTCGAAGAAATTAAAGCACTAGATTTAATAAAATACAGCAGCTGCATAAGATGAGATGCCTGGTGGTAACGTGAAAGTTTGCGACTTCAAAATAATAAGTGCATATTTTTTGTTGGTCACCATCATTAACCCCTCAAATGATTTCATTCGCCCGTTTTATGAATGTATTCATGCCAAGCAGACGTTGTGAACACATTCTTTGTGTGTGGATTTTCGTGTTCTTCATGACGTTCGATTCCATCTGAATGATCGTTTAATTGTAAAGCACAGTATATATAAGTCCACATTATAGAGGAAAAAATGCAGCTCTAGATAGTCTTCGTCGCACAAGAGGTTTTTCTGAAAGCGAAGCCCCCTTTTCTTCAGATCTCCGTGTATCATTTTTCTCCCGGCTGTCGTCAATCCATTCATTTCTCACATGAGCTTGAAAAGGCGAGACTTCCGGTCGCCTCAGGCAAACGAAAAGCCCAGTTGAGTAGAAAATGGATTTTGCAAGGCTTGACCATAACAGCACGCATAAATTGATGCAATCCAATTTAAGAATAGACGAGGATTAAGCGAACAGAGGAATGTGTCTTTCGAATCTTCCAGCATCGCAGATTTTCAAAACGGCAACAATATCTTGACGGAACAGTGAATAAATAAGTTCCACCACTATATTTATTGTGTGACATTTTCAACATGAGGTCCGAGAAAATAATCTGCTGGTGAAAAATCTAAAATGTGTTGAAATCAGTCGTATTTTTCGAATCACCAAATTCGTGAATTAAAATTCGCTGTTTTGATGTCAGCAAGCAAGTTTTGACCCGACATGAAACCCTCACCATCAGCAATAAAACTCAATTTCTGAATGCAAATTTGCACCTTAGCAAATAAAAGGTATATGATGGATACCAACACATTTCGTTATCAGAAAAAAGATAAAGCGACTCGTTCAAAAAAATAAAAAGGAACTGTCGGGAAAATGCGTGTTGTTGAGCAATTCCTTCAGCGACCAGCTGTACGGAACAAAAGAGGATTCCCTGCTGATTCGATCACGAGAATGGCGATAGTTCTCTCTCTTCACTTCCGCTTTTTTTTGGCGCTTCCCCCATCATCATTCCTTTTACACCCATGCAAACTTTTGCTTCCTCACGCAGTTTTTCTTCGTAGGAGGGAAAGCATTCTTATGTGTCCCATCCTTGGGAAACACGCTTTGCTCTTGTGCGTAATTGGCAACAGTTTCCGCTTTTAATCTTTCTCATACACTTACTGCGGCATATTTACATTTTTTTTTTCTGATGACGGCTGGTACTTCGTCGTTTATATAGTAAAGGAGTTATTGTGCAATGTGCACTCGGCATTTGACTATAAAGTTTGGATTTCCCTGTGGAAAGATGATGAGTTCCATCTTGTCGGATATACACGAACAAGTTGATGGAAAGAATAGATCTGGTTACAAACCGATATTTTCAGAGAATTTTAGATGGTCATCCATTGAGAAACACAACTGAAGCGCCGTCAACCGTCTTTAAAAAGAAATAAAATTCGAAAATTGCATTCGCATCGGTAATGTTCTTTTATTCAGAATCTATGTATAAACTTTTGATCCGAAAACCTTAAACCAAGAGTCGTCCCTACTGGCTCTCTTATTTTTTTTTAAGCGAACACCCTAATAAGTCAAAGAGTTAGGGTCAAGCCGTTATTCCTGATTACAATAAACAGTTTTTCATTGTTTTTATCGATCCATTACTCAATATTCAAAACAGAATCAAATGCTTATCAAATTTTACCAATAATGCTAAGCCATGTTCATCAGCAGAAACTAATGTTCAGTGAATCCGCTCAAGTCTATCAGTCAGGATTCTTCAAATGCTGGGGGATCTTTTTTTTTAACGATTCTACCAAGGAAACTACAGTATGAAGAAATAATGGTTGTTGATTACCAATGTATGTATTGTATTTTTACAGCATTCAGTTCGCTAAGGTGGACATTCAAAAGCAATTTCAGGGCTTTCATATTTTCTCTTGCCTTATTCTTTCCTGTTGGGGAAATTCTGCTGTAATAAGAACGCAGGAGGTATTTTTGGCTCTGGTCAGGAAATGAAGGAATCTTTTGGCTGCAAGTCCAGTGCTTCCGTGGTGCCTTCCTCTCTGTAGCAAGACTCATCGACAAGTGGTTTCAACAAATGTCAGTTGAAACCTGAGGTATTTCTGGTGAAGAGCTAGCTAAAGGCGCCTTACGGAGTGATACATATTTTTAGAAGAAGTGAAGGATACAATAAAGAGCATCCAGGCGTAAATTTTTTAACGCATTTTCGTGAGCTTCGATTTAAAACGATGAAAATTTATTAGTAAAAAAAAAAACTGCTCAAGTTGTCCCTGTGTGACTTATTGTCGCTTTTTGAGTTGTGGCGGAATATTTCTTCAGAACTCTGTATGAAAAAATACCTTCAGTACAATCTGCGAACATATTTATCAATTTAAATAAAAATAAAATAAAAACTGTTCGAGTAATAGTCCCTGGGACCCTGTGTGACTTGTCGGTGTTTGAGTCGTCACGGAATCTTTCTTCAAATTTTTGTACGAAACAAACCATCAATAAATTCTGCGAACATATTTATTATTTTAAATAACCGTTTTCGAGAATCAGTTTAAAATTCAACTGTTGTTGGTATATACCGAGGAATTTATTTAGATTTATATTTTTTGTTTCATATATTCTTGTGCACCTTCATGTTGACAGTGCATTGAATTAAAAACTTGGAATGTTGATGTTAGAGAAGCTGTCCTTTTATTTTTGAGCAACATCAAGCACTTTGGTGGCAGGAAATATTTTTCTTCTTCATTTCTCAAAATTTTGTATTGCCTCAGCAGCCACTCATGCCTTGAAAATACATCAATATAATACAAACTAGAAAACGGGGGGGGGGGATGAAGAAAATCCCTTTGAATCTAAATTCTAAATATGAACTCAAAATAGACGTTTCTGTGCAACTTGCCCTGCTCGCTTTCCCCACATGATCACCCAAGAGCCAAGACCTTATCAATCCCTCTATACTGTCGGACCACACTACATCCAACCCACAAGAAAAAATAAATAAAAAATTCCGCAAAAAATCGAAACCGCCTGCATTATGCAACCAACCCGAAAATGCTGCGAAGGAGCTGGAGACTGATGACTGGCACCAGCTGCGGAAAGCCTGCGGAATCTTTTGAGCTCGTCTTGTCTCCCCCACGCGTCACTTGATTTATGCACTGCAGCTCGGCCCGAGAAATGGGGGTAAACCTTGGCCACCCCCGGGAAAGTCCGGCCGCAAATATTCGTCCGCAAATTAGGGTAATAGGCAAATTTGTGGACCGTAAACAATGGGGTGCTGAGCATGGCACCAAGATTCATTCCCCCCAACCCTTTGCAAGTGCTGCCTGCCATTAATGATTCATCAGAATAGCACACCCATGATGGTCGAAACACACCCGGGAGTGAAATCACTGCTCTTGGGATTCATTAATACCCGCAGCATTCAGGATTATACGATTTCGCGTTATATGTCGTCGTCGTCGTCGTCGCAGTCCTATTTTATGCCGGCAAGCGAGCAGTCGCGATTAGGATCCCCAGTGATCCCCCGAATAAATGGAGACGCGAGATTGGGATGCATATATATTCAAGGAATGGGAACTTTTCTCCGTCTCCGAACTTGGGTTTGAATGGCATTTGCAGATTCACAGATATACAGGGTACTTCACGACTTTTTAAAATGTTAATCAAACATATGTGTCAACCATAAGAATTAATCTAATAATATGTGGCATGATCGATGATCGCTGAGAAAATACCCGATTCATGCGTCCAGACAAGGAGACAACACTTTTAGAAGTCAATCTGGGAATTGAAATATATACTGGTGGATTTTCTCTACAATAATCTTGTCTATACGATTGATTGTCTCAGTATAATTAATTATTTTTGCCTTATTATAGGGTTCTCTTCCTATGCTATGTGTTTCTACAATGAAATTCTCTCATCTAGAAATATTTGTTTCTTGCCACTTGACATTTGCTTATTATAGATGAGAGTACTGTACACCTGTAGGCATTGGGCGTCAATAAGTGAGAGTGTGAGACGTTGCAAAGAAAAATTGAGATGATAATAATAATGAAAAATACTCATTTTCGAACATTTCCCGTGCTGTACTAGAGCCTGATGAAGAATGAAGAAATAAATTTATTCGTGAAGAAATAAAACCGTCCATGGTCGTACAAATAACATTGCTAAGGAAAAAATCAGGAGAAAAAATTGAATGATTGCTTCCGGTCCTGTTTCTGTTGCTCATGCGTTAGTTTTTGAAGACATTGATATATGCGTCGATTTCTGGTATTCTCGGATTTGTTCAGCGATCGGGGAAAATGAATAGAAACGGACTTTACTCAATAAATTTTTTCAAAGTGTGCACGGAACTGAAAATGGAAGAACGGTCTCGTTTTCCCAGTTCGCTGTCAATAAGTCCTAGGAAAATTTGGAAGAAATTCTCACGGGAATACGAAATAGCATCCTCCTATGAGAATCTAAACAATTAAATATCTTGAAAAGGAAACAACCCTCGCACAATCCCGTTCAATACTCTTGAATTAGCCTATGGCATTTTTTTCGCACGGAAATTAATATTGAATTGTACGCATACTCACCAAACATTTTATTTCATGAAAATTTCCATAATTAGAAGATGAGGAATTAAATGATTAATAATCAGTACAATTCTCTCCTAGGTTATGCTTCAAGCAACACATCCTATATGAGATAATTCATCTCATTATTTAATGGATTTTGAAGGGCTCCACCTTATATATCAATCATTTACCTGGATTAGGTGGCATTTTCTGATCCACTGACCGAAAATACATAACATCCTATTGATTTTTAGCATTTCATGGATATATGTCCGAAGCATTGCATATCGAACATTCGCAAAGTGACAAAAAATCAGCGAAGAGCGAAGAAATAAAAATAAAAATAAAAATAAAAATACTTGAGGAATTAGGAATAATAATCGTACCTGCAGTTAGAACAATTGGACAAAGGAATTCAAAAATAGAGCATCAGCAAATTCTCCCGAGACGAGTTATTCTCGTGCAAAATTCACCCCTTTCCTCTAGCACATATCCACCCCTCGTCCGCGCGGAAGTTTTCCTCGCAATATAATGACTACGGGCTGAAAATGAGAAGCAAATGATCCCGCACAGGGGTTCACTATAATGCCTGCCACCACTTTTGTTCGGATAACATTGGCCCAGGGGTGGGTTCGTATTTTTATTGTCGGCAGTTTCTGCCGAATTGTAAAGTTTCAAACGTTTGGGACCCTGTCAAAGGGATATCTTGCAGCTGGAGACGCGTCCCGAGACGCGTCAATCGTACAAAAAAACTCTAGATCTGTTTTCTTCAGAAAAAATTCCGCACAATTAATAATGAGTAATACTCTCTCCTATCAAGCAACACATCCTATATGAGATAGTTCATCTCATTATTTAATGGATCTTCAAGGGGTCCACCTTATATATCAAGCATAAACCTGGATGAATTGGCATTATCTCATCCACTGACCGAAAATACATAAAATCCTATGAATTTTTAGCATTTCATGAATAAATGTCGGAGGCATTGCACATCGAACATTCGCAAAGTGACAAAAAATCATCGAAGAGCGAAGAAATAAAAATAAAAATAAAAATACTTGAGGAATTAAGAATAATAATCGTACCGCTGCAGTTAGAACAATTGGACAAAGGAATTCAAAAATAGATGATAAGTAAATTCTCCCGAGACGAGTTATTCTCGTGCAAAATCCACCCCTTTCCTCTTGCACATATCCACCCCTCGTCCGCGCGGAAGTTTTCCTCGCAATATAATGACTACGGGCTGAAAATGAGAAGCAAATGATCCCGCACAGGGGTTCACTATAATGCCTGCCACCACTTTTGTTCGGATACCATGCACTTGCTCTGATAACAAATGATCCAAGGTTTTTTTTTCTGCTGAATCACGACCAAATGATGCTCTTCTTTCCTCCTTTTTTTTCTTTCATACTTCCTGCGCAATGAATGGCAAAGAAATCGTCGTCCTTGCGTGGAAAACTCGTCTTAATCGCAGGGCATTTTCTGCGTCTTTTCTCGCGCTACCGAACGTAGTAGGAATATAAACGCGTGGTGTGCCAATTTTTCACGCTTCTGCCCACCTTTTTTTTCCGCCTTTCGCTGGTCTGGACCATTGCGATTTTTCTTTCTGCTGGAAGAACGCGGGAAGAAGAGGTTCATTTTCATATCGCATAGCGCGAATACTGTGAGCAGGCCATAAATCGTTACCCCTGTAGCCTGACAAGATTCGTTATTGTGCCCCGCGTATACGAGGGAAACGTTTTGGAATATATCTCCAAATTCCAAGTAAAGAGTAAAGATAAAAATATCGAGAGTGCTTCGAACTGAATGAGTTGCAGATGAAAGAACACACGGATAGGGAATTGACATGACGATTTCGAAATTTGCTGTCCATCAAATTGAGAACAAAACGTTTTGGCATCATCTGAAAAATGCAATTACATCGCGGAATACTGTATATAAGAAAATTGACCGGTTGATGTGGAAAAAATGTGCTCCATTTTTTAATGATTATCATCCTAAAAAAAAAGTTTGTAGCTTAATCGAGAATTTAAGAATAGTCTCCTATACTTGCTTCCTTCTTTTTTTGAATAAAAAAACTCTTGAATGCAATGAAAAGACGCTTTTCAAAATCATACAGGACCAAGATAAGCTGTTGACTTTATACAAATTCTACTCAAAGATTCTCTCCAAATTGTTTAATCAACTAAATCTGAGAGCAGGCTGAGCACTTTATGATTTAAGTTGGGTTCAGTGATTTCCTTATGCTGCAATTTTTATCACCGATATTTTATTTTTTTCTATCAGAGTGGGGAAGAAAGTGCATGCATTCTGATTTGATGGATTTTGTCTGCATGAATGTGGGTGCTGGGGAGGGGAGTTGGATATGGGAACATTGCTTGAACCTTGTGAATCAATGCTGAGAAACAGAAAATACAGCTTGCTGATCAATCAATCAATCAAAACAGAAAACTGCACTTGAAATTACTCTCTTTCATTAGCCCTGTCCTTTAAACTTAGCAAGATGATCATAAAACTATTCAGATATTGAAAAAAGGCATTGGTGCATATTTTTGAGCTAAAGATGACTGGTGAAGTTGAACAGAAATCCCAAAGAAGAAAAAAAGGGTGATTTGCTCAATTTGAAATTCATATAAATTAAAGCAACTAAAAGTGTCATGCTTTTTTAGGCGGCTCCATCAAAATAGTTTCAGAGATAACACTGGCAATTTTTGGAGAATTCAGCATCCAAATTATTGGCATTCTCGATTTAAATCTGGGATTAACTGATTTAAATAAAGACGCACCCTAGAATTTTGAGCTTTGAAATGAATAAGAATCAGTCTCCACTGACTTTATCAGAATATAGTTGGTGTATTCCTGGGATGCGAAAGCAATCCTGCAGATTTAGCATAAGGACTTGCTGAGGGCTTATTGTAAGAATCTCACTAAAGTTTACTGTCGTCGTGTCGTAACTTTTTCTGATAATTTAAACAGCCCGTCGTCATAAAAATCTTGGGAATGAGCATTGATGTCGTTGTGTGGCCCAAGTACGCGTTCTTTGACTCGGGTTGGATTCTTCTGAAATGAAGAATTTCATTGTGCGTTTAAAATAAATATTCTCTCAACAGGGCCGTCTTTGCTGCTTGAGTACACCAGCGAGTTTTTATTTATTTTTTTATTTTTTCGTGCTTTTTAAAATTATTTTGCACGCGTGCAGACAAACGCGACCGACGACGCCCCTGCTGCGAAAATATTTGCCTTCTCTACGAATGACGACTGCTTGTGTGGCCTCTGCAGAAAATGCACGAAAAAGAAATTTATTCTATTCCTCATTTCGTCCTTTTTTTTTCTACGAGTCTAAGGGATAATCCGGAAGTTCCAGCCACCGCAGAAAGCTTACTGCTTTCGATAAAATTGCATTTACATTTACATCAGGCATGGAATACTTTTCGTTCGGAAATAAAGCTTCATAAAAATGCTGAAGATTATAGATGGGGTATATTTAATAGCGCTGAATCTTTTATTTTTTTAGTACCGTATATTAACGTTATGGTTTCGCAATTTCATGTTTATATTTGCATATGTATAATGAAATTTCCCTAAAAGTCGCTCGTCTATTTATTCTAAATCAGGAGCTTTTTTCGACTGCGTCATTCGATGAATTACTGGAACAAAGTTCAAGTAATTTCTTGAATACTTCAAATGCAGCAATTATTAGTGGAATGAATCTCATTTTTTCCATATAGTGCAAGAAATAAAAAGCTGACGGCGATGTTATCGTCAAACTTGGTTCTTGAAATTAACGATGAAAATTTTCCACGGAGATCCATTTTTTCGTGAGTTCGTGGTCCAGAATGTTTCGGATTTCTGTGTTCTATTACCTGAATGTGGGATACAATCTAGCTCGAACTTTCATGATAACCCAGTGCGGGTTTGAATGCGTAAACCATATTTCTATAAATCTTTCCAGAGAGTTTTAGGGAGCGTGCAAATATAGCGGGGCAACCGGGACGAGAGAAGTTCATTGCTCTATGCACACAGGCATTAAGGTTTTATTCACCTTCTCTCCCGTCTCTGTTTTTCGCAAAATAACGCGCCGTTGTGGAGATGTTTTTACAAGAACGTTTGTGAAATATCTGCGTTTTTTTTCTCGTTTCTTTTCGTGGTAGACCTCTGACGGAGAATGCGGGTTTTTGGCGGAAAAATTATAACGACGCGAGCTTAAACAGAGAACCCGTTTGTTTTCTCACCCCCCGGGTCGGAAATTCGCTAAACAAAACATGTCTGCGCGTGCCGACTTCCCCGGCTTTTGCGCAAAGAATTGAGGTACGGAAAGTTCCAGAAACACAAAGAAAGAAAATGAACCAACGGGGGTCAAACTCCTTGAAAAGATCCTTTTGTGCGCAGCAGTCAAGTCATGTGTGTCCACGTTTGGTAATTTGCTGAAGAAGTTATTTTCCGGCTGGTAAACTTAATTTACAGGATATTCGTTTTTGAGGCTTCGAAGCATTATTTGCCCAGACTTTTGGACCATGCAAGTTATGGTATTGTAAATTTGTTTTGAACATGAGATGAACAGTCCCTGCTGTTCAATGAGAAAAATGTCAGTGTAATGTGCACATGGAAAGTTTCTCTCAACCAGAAATGCTGGTGTCTGAAACTTTTTGCACAAATAAAACTAAGACAAGCACCAGCACTCCAGCAGGTTTTCATTCCCCATTGTGAATTTCCAATCCCAAAACCAAATTGTTCCATTAAAAAAAAGCAAAAGCCTGCGATCAATTGATTAAAGAATTGACAAATGATCATAATTGTCAGTGACAGCAGAACCAGTGAATAAAAAGAATGCGTCCTCGTAGCAAATGACAAAGTGAAATTGTTTGTAATTCAAATAGCTTAATTTTGAATTGGTTTTCAGGATCTGTTTCACCTTTTCTGGAACTTGATTGAAATTGAATTTTTACTTTACCTTGAAAATCATGTTGTTTGCAAGAATTTGGTTCTGGAGTTTCAAGGATGTTGAGGAAATTAACACAACATAAAGAATTGAACCATAGCGCAGTGGAAGAAAAGGTGGAAAATAATAAGACAGGGCAATCAGCTGGTTTGCAGCTGGGAATATGTAATCAAGAGGTTACCTTAATTATATATCCCTAGTTTCATCTGGTTTAATCACAGTCCACAGTGAATCACAATCAAACACAATAAAAAATAATACATCACAATAAATGCAATAATGCAACACACATTCAATGAAAACAATAAATTTGTGCACACACATTTAGGGTGCAATGATGAAATGCAACAATTCAATAAAAAAAATGGGGTTGAATTGTTTGAGGGAAGATTAGGGTAAGAGCTAATGTGAAGGACTGATTACTGGGAGTGGAAAAGTGCTGGGTTTTTATACCATTTAGCACAATGCTTCTGTCAGAGGACCTTACAGAAGCATTGGACTTTTCTCCTGCCTGTGATTGGCGGAAGATATGTGCATGAAGAAGTTGTGCATCCCGGGAATGGATGAACAAAGGAAAATGGGACCAGAATTCAGGTCCTGGGACCTGATATCCTTGGGCCCCAGTTCTGGTTCCCCAAGAAAGGATATGAAAACCCAGGTCTTTCTTGTTGTTTCCAATATGCGCAACTAATATAATGGTTTCGGGCAAGAGCGAGTAAAATTCTCGTCGAAGATTTGCGAAAGTGTGGCATCCACGAAATGAACCACTTTCTTATTATCCCTGCAGTTAAAGTAAGAGAAAGACTCGTTCAGTGTTTCGACAGTGACGAGATCGACGACGACAACGAGGACTGCAGACTCGTCGCCAAGACGACCTCCCCCAAGCTGTAACTGCTCTTTTGGGGTAGGAAGAGCGTCAACAGGAGTGTCAGCCGGTGACTGTAAAACGCCCAAATTGTCGTACCTTAGTAAAAGTGCTAAAAACGTCTAAACAACAATATATAATATACCTGCAACAACAAAATCGTGAACGAAACAAAAAGGAAGATAATGAATTATTGTTCATCGAATTGTTTCCAGCAATTCCAGCGCTATTCCATAAATATCTTGCACATTTCATCTCGAAAATTTGCGTCAGAATTTTGTGAATACTCAGTCGAAAGCAGTTCAATTTTATGCAATCTGCAAGCCACTCATTCCGAGTCATCCTTGGATTGCTTTCGCGTACGTTCATTTTATTTAAAAGATGTAGATCATGACGATAAACATTTTTTAGTTTTACGAAGTTATTAGGAGCACATATCAGTGGAAAATTCGAGGCATCTGCAAAAGGAAGGAAGCGTAAGTCTGTGAAATACTATTGACACACCCAGGATCATTTATTGCTGACAGACGTGATGATTTTTCAATGCTTTGTTGTTGTCAAGCGAAAATAATGCTCTACGATTT
Source organism: Notodromas monacha (assembly GCA_905338405.1). Classification (NCBI taxonomy): domain Eukaryota; kingdom Metazoa; phylum Arthropoda; class Ostracoda; order Podocopida; family Cyprididae; genus Notodromas; species Notodromas monacha. The sequence continues at coordinate 22,591 of CAJPEX010003594.1, forward strand.
TTCAGCACATTGATGATTCTCAGACAAGGAGCATAGTTTCGAAAATTTCGTCTTCTGGAAAACAGCATCATCAAGGGCGACAGACTTCATCAACTTTTTCTAGAATAGATTATGGAATGGGAATAAGGGGCGGTATCATAGCTTTCCTTACAAAAATACGTATGCCATTCTATTTCAAAAGGTTACCGTCCAGTAAAATTTATTTGCTTCGAGAATTGCTTAAAATCATGAAAAACAGAATTTAATACATTATTAAGGAAATGTTCCCTCTATAAAAATGAGATTAGTTGTACCCGTTATCAGAAAACGTCCTTGCCAAAAACACTATCGGGCTGGCGAGAATTACTCGCATCGAATGTTCTTCAACCTTCAATCCTAAAATATTCGAATTTTCCAAGTTTTACCATGCATTATTCAAATTTTATTGATCAGTTGCTCAAGCCACAAAGATCTGAAATATTCATTGGATCCTTCAGAAATGAGTGTCTCATGTTTTTTCCTGACATGAGTATCAACCGCGTTTCCTCAACAAAAGATAAAACTTGAACATGAGCTAAATTATTCCTTTGGTCATGTGAAGAATTTATGTATACGTGTATTAATTGCCTTGTTGTTCCCTTCGAAGGCATTTGCGATGGAAATATTTGGAGGAAATCGGTTTTAAATATATTTTGGATATGAAAATGAAATATTATGGCATTAAAATCCATAAACTTGATGGATAATTTCCCCGAAACATCTGACCCCTGATTTCTCTATTTTTATTGCAGAAAAAATGCGGGAAATTCAAAAGAAATGCGAGATCTCAGACCCGCGTTTTTCAAGTTTTTGAAGTGCTTTCTATTTCATTCATGTGATGCAGAAAAAGACCATGGCTGAGACTTCCAGTGCCAAAACATTGGCTACACAATTTGCTGCTCTTTGGTTATGTTTGTCTTTCTCTTGGACATCTGCAGTTCTTGGATATGGTGAGTAATTCAACAAATTTTCTGCATCTATTAATTCGTTCAGTGCCGAATTTTATTCGGTCTGGTCTTCGTTACATTTCCGGTTTACCTCATGACGGAAGACTGCAAATTTTTCGAGAAAAATGTCGTCCCCGAGATAACAAACGTTTCCTGAATCTTTATAAAGCAATTCATTAGGTGTTTATTGCAAGAAAACGTTCTCATGGATTACTTGTATATTTATTTTCTTAAATTAATCGCCGGTTTCATATAATTGGCTTGTAGAACACTGTACGTGATGAGACAAGATTGTGACAGGTCATGAAGGTTTGCGATGACGTTAATTATGGAAGGTTTATTTTATTTTATTTGACGCATGTCGATCATTTGAAAATGTTTCACCAGAAAGGCAAAACATTCATGTTCTACAAGACTTATATTTCAGTCTTGGTAATGCTGTCTTTCATTTTAATTTAAAATTGAGTTGAAGAAAACGTTGATGGATCTGATGTTGAAATTGACGCGGAGTTCAAGTGACTGCTGACCCGAAAACTTCAAACCCACCTCATCCATTTTCGTCCGCTTCTCAATTTCAATCCGTCTTGCGGAGAATGACTGACGATTCATTCATACAAGCGGAAACAAAATGGGCTTTTTTTCTATGCTCTTCGCTTGAAAAGCCATCAGTTTGTATTCGGGATAATCCATAAACCGGATCCACTACTAAATCAATCCCAGAGGCGAGGAACCTCCTATATATAATAGGTGGGTTCTATATACTGTATTGGCGATGACCGACGGAGGTCGCTTGGGAAGCCCTGCGACCCCGAAATGCCACCAGTCTCCCCCTCGCTGCTTCTGCTAAAATTGAAGCCGATGCGAAGCGACATCGACAGCGACAGCGTGTCGCTTATTTCCTGGATTGATCGCATCATCCATAACCCTCGTCCTGACGGTTAACAACCTCTTCATTAAACGGCTCCGTTCGGCTCAGATTTTCCTTTTCACCGACTCGATGAAAAACATCGAGCGGAATTGAGTTTCCCATCTCGCCCTTTCTATTGGAGGAAATGGATTTTTGAATCTGGAACTACGATCAAAGTACTGCCTCTATCAAATTTAATGCTCTTTTTAAACAGAAATTTTATTTTGATAATAATTGAAGTCTCACCTTCAAAAGCATACACAGTATTATACAATTTTGCTCATTTACTTCCGCCACGAGTTCCACGTCGATTTCGGATTTGTTTTTCCCCAGCCGTGATATTGTCACTTTCCCGTTGAGATTTGAAATGGAAAATATACTGTACAGTGTACTCAAAACTTCGAAATCAATTACTAAACAATCGGGTTATTATTCAGGAATGTAAAAAACCAAACACGTATTTCTGATATTTATTGAGGATCTACCTAGTAAAAATAAAACTTTCAACTTTCAAAGTGGAAGACACTTTCAATCCTAATTCATCTCCAATTTCCAGTGATTTTCAATAATTGGAAAAACATATTCATGTGTGGCAGGCGGTCAAAATATTTCATGAGAAATAGTCATTGAATCTTGGTTTATTTTGCATAAATACAATAGAAATTTGAGACTTTTTGTCGAGATTCTCTATATTTCTCTCCAAATATTCCGTCAAGTCACATTCCATCACGTTTTGGCTCCGGAATATTTGCTTATGCGAGCAAAAATTCATATGATTATATTTTTTCTGAATCTTTCGTGTGAAGAATTGATGCATAAATTTATAATTCAATTCGAAATGTATTCTACTCTTCAAGAAAAATCAAGACAGAAAAAATAACGCAACTTCATCAAACCATACCTAAAATACAATACTTGAAGAATCATTAATATGTTATTTTCTGTTTGGTGACGATCGCTTTCAGAATTTATCTACGCTTGGCTTTCAACGTAGTTGGGGATTAAATTTCTGCTAAAAATTATTTGCATATAATCAGATAGAACAAGTCACTGGCAAACCCTGTTTTCGTAAAAATGTGATTGTTATGTTATAGCTTAATTCCTCACGGTGAAGTTGAGAAGACGTAAGAAAATATTCGGCGTTTCGTTAGTCTTCAACAATGAAGCATATACTCGTATGCCCCGGTTGGTGCTTTGATCGGATGTTAAACAATGCATATTTCCCCAAAGAGCTCATGATCCATGTTAAATTCATGAGAATGCCTCGGATTCCGCGTGCAGCTAAAAATTTAACTGCTCAAGTCGTAATCTTGCTGCAGAATAATTACGCTATTATGGGAGATTCGCGAGGTTTTTGACGATTCACTTGTCGTATGGCCGACACCTGCTCGTGGACGTGGTTATAGGTGGCCTCTTTCTGAGAATACTCATACTGTACACGAAAACATATGATCGCACATATTTGAATAATGTGTAAATAATTCAAGGGTGCGCCTACACGAAATCACGTTGCACACGTATACGCTTAACTTGTTTCAGAAATTGATTTCACACGCGATGTCAAACGCCCGACACGCAGCTTTATATAATGGTTACTGAAATTTAAATTTTAGAAAATTTCCGGCCTTATTTTGAAAATATTTGCGACGTTCTTTGCTCTAATTGACAATCTAATGGGGTTTTAAGCATACAGCAGTGCTTCTGAAAGATTTGAGTAAACCTTGTGTTTTTTCCAGAAAACACTCAAATTGTACCTCAGCGTGGTACAACAACTCAACAGGGACAGACAATCCACTGGAAATTTATATATACAGTATTTTTTAAAGTTACTCCATTTTTTCGAACCAAAACAGCTCTAAAAGAATGTGCGGAGTTTCAATGTCACACACGAAATTTTTGTACTTCTACGTTTGTACGTCAATTTTTGTACGAATTTTTTTGTGTCATCAGGGAAATCCATCTTGAGAAACGTTGAAATTTGGGTCAAAAGACTCGATCAGAACCAGAAATTTCTTCCAATGTGAATCTTCAATTACCCATTTCAACAGAACGTCGTGAATTAAGACATTTGGAAACAGTTAGAAAGTTGTAAAAAATAGTGGTATTCATGAATGAAAAATGCGAGAAAAATGCCCGAGAAGTAAAATAATTTGAATTTCTCTGAGAATGTTTTCTATTCCGAGCATAAACGTTTTCATATAGCTGAAGACAGAAGCTGAATTTATTCTCTCAGTGATCCATCCTATAGTACTGTAAATTCGAACCATTTTCACCACAATCCTGTTCAGCGAACCCAGCAGTACTAGGACGTCGATAAAATGTTGCCCATGTGGCTTCCGGATATTGCTTCCGACATCGCCCGGAAATAAATTGGTCAATTCCCTGGCAAGCAGTTTTCCTCTACAGCCGACGTGTGTGTGTACAGCATTTTACTTTATTTTAGAGTGCAGAGTTTCTCAGGCGCTTGCATTCTTAATTTTACGTTTTTGTCACCATTTCTTCGGAGCACCAAGTCCCAGAAGTGCACTTGATGAGATGAACGTCTTCAAAGCCGGCAGCTGAGCGGAAAAGATTCGGCGGGGAAAAAAGCTCCAACTGATGGGAAAACATCCCGTTTACAGAATTTTTGTCATCGTTGAACGAATTTCCGAGTCCTCACAATGCCTTCTTAGGATAAAGTGCGACATCCTGACAAACAGAGTAACAATTCAAACACTTGTTCAGCTGAAATTACAGTAAATTCTGGTCGGAAACGAAGAAAAGGTTTAACTAGAATGCATTTTACCTGGAATTCGTTCGCGTAAGAAAAAAATCAATCAATTACTGATAGAACAGAACATACGAGTCTTTTCACTGAATTTAAAACTATTTTCAAGCTTTGCAGATATTTTTGAAGGGTCCCACGGATAAAAGGAGACGTTGATGAATGACGTTATTTACTTTTGGTCATATTTCGGTAAACATGGTTTAGTTCGAAACTGTATTTTATTTATCTGCTTGGAATTAAGTGAGTCTGCGCATGACTTATTGAGACGTGACTGAACGATTCCTTGAATATCTCTGTCACCCCCGAGGCTTTGAGAGGCTAGTGCAAAAAGCAAAATATCGGAATCTTCTTGCCTTTTTTCGCTTTTCCTGCATATATGCTCATTCTCAATATCGACACCTATCCGTCGTTTTCCATCATTTTCCGAAATAAAAAGAAGACACACTGCGAATTGTGTGCGTTGTGTGGGACACTCTGCTCCAGCAGCTGGCCATTGACAAGCACCTGCCGTCAGC
>CAJPEX010003595.1:0-27744 GCA_905338405.1 Notodromas monacha
ACGTAGTTTCTTTCCCCGAATAAAATCATCGAAATTTTAAAATTCCACATTCATTGTTACTGAATACTTTTCAATTGACGAGCAGTCTGTTATCTCGGCATTTTAAGATGCCGTGACACGATTTGTTCAGGAATCCCAAAAATTCAAGTGAAGATCGAGTAATTTATTGCTTTTTTTAAATCTTGTCATTTGAAGACTTACTTCAATAATACCGCCTTTACTTTTCCATACGACAAAAATTGCAAATTTAGGAAGATAATTTTGATGTTACCCACAGACGAAACGAAAACTAAAATAAATTCTGGTCTTCAACCTTTTCGCATTCAAATGCTCGCTGACATAAACAATATCGTATTTAGTAAGAAAACTCCGGTTTTCAACTGAACAATGGTACATTTGTACAAAAAAAAACTATGAAATGATCTTGTCTACGTTTTTCTCTGTACTGTATAACGCATTTTTGCTGATACCATAAGGTCCTCTCCCCATGTCATAGATGTTCTGTAAAACGAAATTCTTTCTACGATTTTTTTTCTGGTCCCTTGAATAACGTTGTCGAGAAAGTCCACCCGAATATAATGAAGTCATTGTTTTCATATTTCAAATCTAAACCAGACAACTCTGATGCATCATTTAAAATTTTGTACGCTGCCATTTTGAAGTCAACGCGGTCAATAAACGCAATTATAAGTGTACGCCGCGCACCAGCATTTTTTTTTCAGCTGTGTTTTTTATCGGCACATAAATGCGGCCTGAATAAGCGAGTAATTACGTTACGCCGTAGTACAATTTAACGGAATACAGTAACGCAAGACCGGCTTTATTCTCATTTAAAATTGTTTACAAAAACGCACGAAAATTCGGTTCCCCAGTCACATTTTAAGGAAATTTCGGAAGTTCCCCGGCGGCGGTGAAGTGAATGGAAATAATCAGATGTCGGCTGCACTCGTCAAGCACTTGTTCGCCTCGGAGTTCATTCGGTCACCGCTTCTCTTGCCGGCGTCCCAGTCACGCAGAAGTGAGGAATTTCGCACTCCTCTCTCGGCAAAAATAACAAATAAAAATGTCCGACCGAGTCGACCTCTTGAGTTTGGCACGTCGAGAAAAGCAGAATGCAAATGCTTCCGACTTTTCCTGCTCACGCTGCGCAAATCCAGTTCAGGAAAGCAAACACGAGCACAATCCCCCCCCCCCCCCTCTACCCGCAAAAAAAAAGCACGAAGTATGCGAGACCAGCATTAGCCTCTTCGCGAACGTCTGTCACGCACACATTTTGCTAATTAATCATCTCCTTGGAAAATACTTTCTCGGCGCAAACGTTCTTTGCTTATTTGTGAAAGAAGTACTGAGCCATCAATCACTATATGAATTACCGAAGGACCTCATCCGTATTCGAAACTACTTTGCGAACATACCGTTAATATACCCGCTACGATGCTAAAATCCATCCGAATGAGTTGCCTGCGACGGAATCAACGGACTTCGAAGAAATACAGCCTCGGGTAATTCAATTTGAAAAAATCTTGAGCAAAACACGTCTTCCGCAAAATAATGAATCCTGAGAATAAATTCGATACCCACGTCAATTAAATTCTTGAAAGGAAAATCGAACTTATTTGAGTGCGGACAGGTAAAGTCATCAGTCCCTGAATACGAGGTTTTTTAAAAGGAAAACTGTCGTAAAAGTATGCTTTGCAAAAACGTATTGCGAGTTTAAATGCTTTGATAGAAGTTCAACGCATTCTTTGGCATCACTGAAGTAAGACACTGGGGGATGGAAACGGTGGATTGCGGGAGTTATTTGCTCCGATTCAATAAAATTCGATCGATGTCGAAAACCGTAAATTTTCTCCAGGAAATTTCTTCAACTACGAAAAAAAAATTACATCCGAACATATAACCACGGTATCCGGCAGGAAAATTTCCAGAAATGCATCAGAACTGAAGGCTGGTATTTTGTCAAGGGGGGAGAAATCGGTAGAAATGCGAGGAAACTTCGGCGGAAGGAGGAGAAAAATTCCTGCGTTTTCACACGGACTGCGTTTTTCGATTCCAGGCTTGCCTTCGAGAAAATATTTTTCTTTCCCATCTCAGACATTTACCCGAAGAATGTCGAACGCGGATTCACGCTTCACTGCGTCGTACGTGAATCGCAAATCGGATTCAGGGGGAATGGAAAAAAAAGGGAAAAAGGGTCACGGGAATCAGTTTCCGGACGTGCTAATTGGAAGCCTGCCACGGCTGGCGAAATGGTAGGCAATTCGCAGGCCCACGCAATCCATCTCATTTGCAGAAAGAACGACTTTCTAAAAGCTCGGATTCCTTTGCGACACAACGTGCGAGCGAACCTTTGATTCTCTTTTCCGCTCACTTGCGTGATAAAGTGTTCGCAATCGACAGCTCTGCTGGTACCATCAAACAGATTTCCATCATCATAAAGAAGAGGTAAATTGCCCTGCCTTCATTCAAGTAAAGTAGATCAGATTCGTATGAAATCAAAACGATATTGAGAATCGGATCATTCACCAGCAGATGGAACGTGAAAAAAAAACATCGCTCATACGAAGCTTTCGTTCGTCGTTCCGGAATCTTTTGAAAAATCCTGAAAAGTACCTGTCGAAAATACTTCTTCTTCTTTCCTAAGAAAATGGTGAGAAAGATGTTCTCAAAACTTCGGGGCTAAAATGTTCCCATGAGCGAGTAATTCTTTCCTTTTAAGATGTCTTAATTCCCTTTAATCGCACCATCATTTTTCAGTAAGCAAAGGAGTGTGAAGTGTTTGTTCGTCATTTAAACTGATGCGAATTTTATTCGCAAATTAGGAAACAAGCTTCAAATGTATCGAGTGTCAGTAAAAATCATCATTAAAATACGTATCGGCTGACGAATCATTGAGAACCAGAATATAAATCGCTATAAATATTAAAAATCGAGGACAAATGTTCGTACTCCAGGATTCCGATGTTAAGGGTTTAGAAGATCTAAAGAATAAAATTTCAAGATGTTTTCAAGCAACTCTTGATGCTTCTGAATTTCTCTGAATTTCCAGTTATCGCGCATTGAAGTTTCAGAAATGTAAGTCAAATGCAAGCATTTCTTCTCGCATCTCGAAAAATACGGATTTAGCTTTAAACAAATCAGGCGAACGAAAATCCGCTTCATCGCGATTTCATATTTCTTTAGTAAAAATCAATGATGCAAATTACATTCGTGTTTTACACCGAAATCAATTAATCAAAAATCAACAATATCTTTCGAGGTACGAGAACTAGGGAAGTACGCAAATACACTCTAATTATGCGGTCAGCACTGCCTCGATCACACCAGCAATGCGGCAAAAGTGCGTTGCCCTCTACGTCCAGCAATTAGTGCTGCATCACTACAAATATTTGAAAAGGTGGTGACGCAAAACCCCGCACGACGAAATTTGAAAAAAATTAACCAACGATCTACTTCGCAAGCGGGAAATTCGGAGGAAAACAGTCAACAAATAAAACAATCTCAGTTAACCAAAAACCGAAAATTACCAGAGAAAGGCAACTAAAACAGCGCGGAATTTGATTGGATAATGAGTTCGGTGGTCCCATTTCCTTGTTTCAAAGAACCGGAAAAAAGTACTCTAAGTATATCGGTGGAAAGTGTAAAGCACACTGATTCGGATAATAAACTCTAGCGAACCGTTCTGCTCGTTTTCCGTACGTAATTAGTAAGATGAGTTTGGACGTCGCACGAGGGTTGATCCAGAAGTTCTCGGCTCTTGCTATTGCCATTAATTATTTTTTTAAACACAGCCTGAATTTTTACAAAATTCCTCCCCGCACATAGCTAACAAATTTGAAAATATCGTTTTAAGTGTAGTATATCTCCCCACACCCCAGCAAGCGTATGTAGCACTGACAGCTCGAATTTCCGCAAGTCGAAGACCTACGTGTTGAATTTTCGCCTAGTCCTTGTCTGGATTTCCGTAACAATTTATTTTAGCTCATTCTATCTAGCTCAGATTTCCCCGTTAAAACCTGCATAAATAAACAATTTTGAGGCCTTTGCGCTATGATCACGGGGACCCAGAAAGAAGGAAGCCATAAAAGTGTAACTCGATGATTTTTAAAGGAAAAAGAGTGACTAATTAGGCAGATGAAATCTTGCCTTAAAATTCAGAATCCCGTTTACTAAAGTACCCATGCATTTAAGGCCCAAAAGATCACAAGCGTCAACTTCCTGCAATTCTTCATTTTTTTCTCTCGCAAAAATGCAAGTTGTCTAATCAAAAACTCGCTAATTCGATTTTTTGTGGACCCTTCGTGTAGTTCGAAGGAATAAAATCAATTGTGGAAACGCATTGGATTCATGGTGTGGAAAGATTTACGGTAACACAGAACTTACTTGATTGCGACTGGGAACGTTTTTAAGGGTTGAAAACAAAATTTTAGCTATTTCTTATTCATCTGAAAACTTACGGATCCTCCCTGCCCCATCAGCTCATTTTCTCCTCAGATTTTTCGGGTTATGAGAGAAATGGTTTCAACGTGCTTCGAACACAGCGCTAATTAGAGTCAGCTGATACTTGAATGGCTGTTAATGACAATTTGAGTGTTTTGGTCGGGTATTATCAAGAAACATGCCATCTACTTCTCGTCACGCCGGTGGTAATACAACTTTTTTACGGCTCTGACATCGTTAAAAACATTGAACCTCCAACGGCGAACCTCACTGCGATTCATCCTTTCGACACTCGGGGAATGTTCGCAACATTTCTTCGAAAAGAAGCATACAATTACACGTATCTCACGCTTCGGAAAATACATTGCCTCCAGCAAGAATTGGGTAAAAAACACCTTACTGCAAAACGAAATTGTGAGGAAAATTTATTTTCCTTCGAAAAAATGGCACCGGAGAGAATATTTCACCGGATTGGAATTTACGCCCAATAAACACGTACATAAACCGGCCCTTCGAGGTATGTGGTCTACCTCTAAAAGAGCCGCGAAAGCGGAAACGAAATTTCGCGAGCGGAAGAAAATGAGCCTTTTGAAGATTTAAAAAAAAAAAGAATGAAGCATTCAGATGCTCGCACTTCCATAAAAGTGAAAAATACACCAAAAATCTAACCTGATTTCCGCAAGGCTGAAAATCAAACTACATTACTGTACCAAGAAACTTTGCCAGATTGGAAGTACAATACAATACACTTTCACAACAAATTAAACTTCGCGCCAGGTTTTTAAAATCTTACTACGAAAATTTCACAGAAATTTTGTTCTAGCCTATGAACTGTGTTTTCGGCAGAATTCTTTGACAAAACGGAGATTATCTCAGGGCTCAGGATATTCACTAGCATATCTGGACAAATGATCCTATTTTCATCGAGGAGATAGGTTTTGCGAACACTCCTGCTACTACAGTACAAATTTAATGATTTGAACTCACCATAAACACATTTTGCGACTTTTTCACCACCAAGAGTGAGCGAAATAAGACAAGAAGGCTGCAATTCGCCACCAACTTGATAACTTCGTTACTGTTTTTATTTTGTTCGCAATCCTAGCATACAAATATCGATGAATTCTGAACGTCTTAAATGCTTATAAAAAATAACGAACGTATTTTATCTGGATTGTTTCTTACGAATCATTAAAATGCCGGCAAAACTAGGCCAGGGTTCGGAGCAAAGCTCCCAACCGTCACAAGCAACCATACGGTAGCCATCTTATAGTAATTCAAAAGCTTTCCCTTTCAAATGGCCTCAATGATTATCTTCATCCATCAAAAAGTTGGGCAACATTTTAAAATTACTGTTATTGAATGAGCTTCAATGAAATTTCAGCGTGATAACTTGGGCCCATTGCAGTTTAAAATCGGCCTGTTTTTTTCTTTTCGTGTGCATGAATCTGTTCTTTTTTTACGCTTAGGAGTTTGGCAACGTTTTTTAAAATTGTATTTGGAGTGCGCTGGAAAATCGAGCAGCGAAACCGTGAGTCCTAATTTTTGTAAAACATGCTTTCGGGACTACAAGTGTGAAAATGTACTTTCAATATGAAAAATACGCATGTCGTGCACTTTGAGAACATGGTGTGTACACAGAATGAGCTTCAATTAAATTTCAGCGTGATAACTTGGACCTTGCGGTTTAAAATCGGTCTATTCCTTCCTTTTCCAGTGCATAAATCTTTTCAACGCTCTGGAGCTTGACAAAATATTTTGGAAATCGCTAGGAAATCGAGCAAGCGAAACTGTGAAAGAGTCTTTTAATTTTTTTTTAAACATGTTTTCGGGGGTACAAGCGTGAAAAAGTACTTTCAATATACATAGGAAAGGCTCATGTCGTGCACCTCGAGAACAAGGTGTCTAAACATAATGCCATGGCTCACCTGGCACACCTGGCTCTTCATACTGCCCCTGCCCGCAATTTTCACCCTCCCAGCGCAAAAAAACAAAAACATAAAGCCATAATCGGTGAAAGTTGTCCCTTCGAACCTTTTACGGCCGTACCGCCCGTAAACACGGCTGCGTGAGCGAATTATTTCCTCGACGTTCCCTTACCACAGTCCAGCATTTCGCATTTAAAGCAAAATAAGGAGAAAGAAAAGCAGCAGTAGCCGGGGGAGAAGGAAGGGAGAAAAAAAAAGGTACGCACTGAGGCACGATTCGAACTCTCAGCGTGCATTGACCGCAGAAATAATTGACAAACGCGATCACGCATCAGGGAGCCAGGAGAATAAAAAGCCCCCGCTCAAGGGTTCACGGCTCACGCTGTCAGGCGATTCCTGGAGAACAGCAGAACTCAGCGTGCATTGACCGCAGAAATAATTGACAAACGCGATCACGCATCAGGGAGCCAGGAGAATAAAAAGCCCCCGCTCAAGGGTTCACGGCTCACGCTGTCAGGCGATTCCTGGAGAACAGCAGAGCGACCAGGTTTTTTTCTTTTGCCCCTTTCCTTGGCACCGTTTCCCGAATGCTCTTTCTCTCTTTCTTTCAAAATTTCGGGAGAAAAAAGGTCAATGAACGAGATTCAAAAGTTCCCACTGGTGGAAAGACCACCATCTCGGATACTTGCCGTTTCCACGAATTTTCTTTATGAACTCTATATATAACAGGAGTTTGGTTTGCAGCGTGAAACAGAATTTTCGAAATCGGCACACTGCATGTATAGGTTTGTTGGCTGTGATTTTTAGTTCAGCGATTTTCGACCTCAATTTCACAACTGAAAAAATTGAAGATACTGTAACGAAATGAAATCCTACATAAATTAACCCAGCTCACAAAGAACAAAAGAGAACTTTGTGAGGCCAATACCATGTCTCAAGTTTCTGCATACACGAGCTCAACACAGAATTTCCATTTACAGTGGGGTCTTGGTTTACAAACTCAATTGGTTCCTGGCCAAAGTTTGTTAACAAAATGCAATTTCCCCTTAAGAAAGTACATGAATAATTTTAATTGGTTCCAGAACCTTGAGAGCGCCCATGAAAATCATTAAAAATTATGTTTTAAATTGTAATGGGCCTGAAATTTAAGAACTTGCATTGAAAAAATTAGAAGAGAAGCTCAAAAAAGTTTTGATGAAGACAGGAGCTTTTTGAAGAATGCCAGAGAGCATGGGTGGAGTCAAAACTCTCTGTATGCAAAAATTAATTCAGTAAATTCAATCCCGTCTCTTTGTCAATCCTTTCACACAATTCATTTACTTGGCACTTTTGGACAACCTGTGTCTGTAAACAGAATACAGAATATAAAGTACAGGTGTACAGTTTCATATTTAGGTGAAAAATGATGAAAAGCACATCTAAAATGGAAAAAAATGTAACAAAACAAAAGCATATTGAGAGAAATGTCAAGAAATAAATTTGCAAAAACACAAATGTTAAAGTAAAAGTCAAATCCTACAGGAATCATGTTATTTTTGTTATTCTAATCGAAATCTTTAAGAAGAGCAAGAAATAGCAGTTGGGAAATATATGGACCCAATTCCAGACCCAAGAGGGTGGCATTTTGGGAGGCCCATCTTTGCATCCCCAAAGTTTGTAAACCAAGTCACGGTTTGTTATCCAAAGCAGCGGAGGCCAAAATGCAAAGCATATTAACCAAATATTGTTTTAACCAGGGCATTTTTTAACCAAGACCTCACTGTATCTGTAGTACTTTCCTAGACAATCAATTGTCAGTTATCCCTTCATGAACAATCCAGAATATTACGAAAAATGCCACTGAAATTAGCTTTCAAGTGATCAGGGTAGCCAAGACTGAGCAAAAGACAATTGGGTGCACAATTCAGTGCAAAGATCAAAGAGAAGGAACATTTGATACTTTTTGAGGAAAATTAAGAATTTTAAAGACAAAGGATCCGTCAAAATAATTTACAGTCGGTACCTCGCAATTTGACCTCCCACAATTCAACTGTCCTGCAATTTGACAATCAAATTTTCAAGGAAGTTGTCTCGCGATTCAACTCTTGCCCCACAATTCAACCTGCTTTGTCCACTTTTTTGCATTTTAAAATTCCACGGAGTGTCTCGCAATTTGGCCCTAGTTTGGCAATGGATTCGGGTCGAATTGCAAGGTACAACCTGCACTGTACCTTGATACGTTAATTCCAAAATTTCTCTGAATTATTAAAAATAACTGCTGAATTTTGGAAGATGGATGCATAGTTACAAATCGATAAAGCCATCAGAAGTGGTTGAAATTTCGTTGAAAAGTTTGTTTGCTAAACAAAAACTTACATAATCCAGGTCGAGATAATCACACTCCAAATACAATATTAAGGACTCCATCTTGTACAGTATGTTGATTGCAAAAAGGCTTCCGCGATAAAAAAAAAAGTGAGAATCTCTGTCTTCGCTCAAGCAAATACAATAATCGCAAAATACCGTTTAAAGGTGGACTCTTTCTCTATTATGAAGTCAGGGGACCAGAAAGTATGCGTTGTTGAGAGAATTTTGTCGAAGAGAACCCCTAAATGACGGGTATAGGGAAGTCCTGGGGTAACCGTAAAAATGTTGTTATATACAGAGAAAAATCGTTGCGAAGAGAGTCTACGCGGAATAAAACACTCGCATAACGAAGCCATCTAAAATTTGAAGAAGTTTTCGAATTATCGTCAACAATAAATATTCCTACGAAGGTTGGTACACTCCTAATCAATTTCAAAAAATAATCTTCGCAATGAATTCCCATATTGATTTGAACTTCAGAAAATTTAATTTCTTAGGGCTCAACAGTTTGACAGACGATACTGAAAGGAGGACGAGTTCGGCAATTGAAAAAAAAAAGGTAGTCATCACTCCCACGGTCTGATATACGAGAACGGGAAAAATTGCTAGATTGGTTGAACCAGGACGCCAGACATTAGTTCGATCAGAGCTTCATTTCTGCGCCCAGTTCAACAATCAAAAGCCGATCCCAGACCGAAACGTAATCAAACCTAACGATTCGTCTCATCTGGTTGTCTGGAAAACCTAAAATCGGACTAGGATAAAAGAGACTCTGGACATGTCGGATGATTCCCTGACTCCGGCAAAAACGGAATTCGGGCCGAAGAGAAATTGCTCGCACTGTGATTTGATAGCGCAGCCGCATCGGTGTAATCATCCGAGCAGCGTAACAGGGAACAGAAATCGCTGCCACTGCGATTGAGAATCGATTTTGGGACATTTCGCAGAGGAAAAGCGGCCGACACAAAAAGTCCCTTGGGACCACTTATTTCCTTCCTTCCGGCCATTCTGTTGGGAATTGTCACGAGAAAATAAATAAATAAAATCAGCACTTTTTTGTCATCAGACTGGGACTGTGAGTTCCTCTAATTGTATTATGTACCTACTCGTATATTTTACACCGTATACATATGTTTCTCACCAGAACGCTGGATTATCTTGGGATTATTCGGGCTCTGCCGTTAGGATTCCCCCATTTCGAAATAACTTCCTCCAACAATTTTTTAATATAAAATACAGAGAGTTGCCTGTTTAAAAAACTAAACGCATCGAAACCCCCGATTGTCCTTCACAATAGATAACAATTTCGAATCACACCTATTTGATTTATCTTCACAATAGAGAAGCCCCGCAAAAAATTTGAAAATTGTTTCTGGTGCTTAATTTTTTAGTCATATGTAATGGAAGAGATATTACACAGTATTGAATTTACTTGGATCATTTGCTTTCGCAAAGACACCGAAAAACTAAGAAAGACGTCCGAAAGCAATTTCGATCATTATACTCGCGTTTGCTTCAGGAAAAGCTCCCCAAATAAAAAAATTCTTGAATCTTAAGTTTTTAGTCTAATTGCAAAAATATTCCATATGGACTCACCTTCTCTCCAGGAACGCGGATTTTACCAATCATCTCGTTTCTACGCAAATGGCCGCCCGTAAATTATTTTCGCTGCTCAACTTTTCTGACAAATGTGCAGAAGAAATTATGCATATATGCTAGAAAGTATCAATGATTAACAGAAGACTCGCTTTTACAGTACAGTATTTCACTCGGTGTATCATGCTGAGAAATAATAGGCTTTGTCGGCCAGGCATCGACAAGCCGTTCTAATCTCATGCTCGATCGCGTTCTCCAGGTTTCCCAAAAAATTCGCGAATTTTTTGGCCGGCGAACTTTTTGGCCGATATACTGTACTAGAATTGCAACTGCGTCCACGCATAAAAGTCTGTTGGGCAACTGTTTCCGAAACGCCTCGAGCAAATTTCCAGGTCCGAAACCGCGTCAAAATCGCGCATTTTTCGTATCCCATTCAATTTTTAGTGGAATTTTCTTTCGTCGAGCTCGGAACGAATCCTACCGTTTTCTTTCCGGTAACTTCAGTACAGTATTTAGAAAAGCCTTTGTTTGTTTCATCATGTTCAACTCCATCGATTGCGCCGTTTTGGAATCTCAACCGGAAGTCGTGGTTGGATTTTCTCCGTATCTCATGTTCTCAACCAACAGTTTTATTGCCTCCGAGTTTTCAACCGAACATACAGTTGAATGAACTTCGCTGGTTTAAATCTTAAATTCCACGAAAAAAAGTCGCCTGTGAAAAGCCTCGTAAATTTAAGAACGCGAAAGTAGTATGAGTTCCCTTTTGCTTTTGTGCAGTGTAATCCGCACTCAACTCACATTCAAAGATTTTAATATTCAAGCTCCAACAAATGATTTTTTGTTAGATTCAACGTTATTACCGCAGGACACATTTCAATACTGTACAGTATTTATAAAGAAATGGTATTCGCATTAATTTGAAATTTGTGAGTCAAATGAGAGGATGTCCACTTCGGGAAATACATTCCCAAATTCCCTCCAAAAATATCCAAACCAATCATAATACAATTGCTAAAGCTAAGTTTTCATTGAAAAAATGCATTCCACACGTAAAACTATTATATTGCTCTAGGTGAGACTATTTGAAAACTTGCGAAGTAATCCGAAAAGTTTCCGTTTGTTAATTACAGTACTTATCAATGCAAAACAGGGCTTAAAGAATTTTGTGGCTGTAGTTCAGGGTTCAGATATTCATCCAGTTTATTCTGCCACTAGCAGCGGGTCTCCATCATTGAAAATACAGTAGGTTTGACGGGGTGATACAAATTATTAAAAGTTAATTTTCTTCATTTCCAAGAGCCGCGTTGAAACCAGGCTGCATGGCAAGGCTAAAAAAAAGTTAACGCAAAACTCCGAGACGTTTTTCATATCACATATTTCATGCAATTGACATATTTTTGAGCTCAGATTGACAAAAAGACTCTTTTTTCGCGCCAAGTGGTTTCGCCCATAAAAA
Organism: Notodromas monacha; assembly: GCA_905338405.1. NCBI lineage: Eukaryota > Metazoa > Arthropoda > Ostracoda > Podocopida > Cyprididae > Notodromas > Notodromas monacha. The sequence continues at coordinate 11,767 of CAJPEX010003595.1, forward strand.
AAAAATCAGCGTGGAGTGATTTCACGGTATTTTGTCGCTAAAAGAAAGGTCAGAAAAACATTTTCGTGCAAAAAGAGAAGAGGAAGGAAGAAGAGGAGAGGCTGACCTGTAAGGCTGAGATGCAATTTTATTGACCCTTTTCACTGCATTAGAAATTCCCATTTCACTCGATTTTAGGTAAGTTTACTTGAGAAATATTTCAATTATTGTATAGGCTGCACCACAGTTTCGAATTTTCAAATGTGTACAGTATAGAACACAACAAAGAGTGAATTTCATTGCAGGAAAGCCAGCAGATTTCGCCAGTTTAAAGGTCACATTTTCCCACGGCAAATTCTGCACAATTTTTTCCCTGAATTCACGGCGGCTCAAAATCGCTGCACGGCCAGTCACCTAACCCAGCTTGCATTTTGAGAAATGTAGTTATCCAATTAATCCAAATGCTTTTCTGATGTAATATTACAACAGCCAAGTCGGAGATTACAACAAAACATCACGGATTGCATATTCAAAGTGCAGTACGAAAGGCATGTAAAAGCTGAGCAAGAAAGGCATGCTGTGAAGCAGAGTAAGGAAGGCATGCAAACCAGAGTAAGAAAGGCACGTGAAGCAGAGTAAGAAAGAAATGTAAAAAACCGCATGTACAGTATAAACATGGTAAGAAAAAACGCATCTCACCGCACCAAACGTACTTCCAAGCAAAAAAAATCGCTGAACGGATTGAGATTGTCGACCTGCCATGCATTTCTTTTTCATGGTTGTCATGCAAACGAAATGATTGCCATTCTGAACTTCGAACATCCACATTTAAAATCTCAGAATCTTGAAATACTGTACTGTACAGTATTTTGACAAGAATGTCACTGAAAGCTTTTTGTAGAAAAATAACGTACTCGGAAGTACAGTGGAATCGCTGTCATCCAAACATTATCAGGTATAGCCATTTTTCGCTCAATATAAAAAATTTTAAACTCTAAAATGACGACCTCAGCTGGTAACCAATGTCGAAATAATACAAAATTATAATTATTCATTGATGTACAGCATTATACTGTATACTGTATTGCACTTTATGAAAAAACATACGGGGTACATGCAAATGAAAAGTCCACTTATTTACCTAGAATAATCAAATAATGCAATTCACGTTTTAGAAATTTTCACAGTTACTTAAAACCAGGATACTCAGGCCCTTCGCAAAATTTACAATGGATGAACGCATATTCCTTCTCGTAATAAATAAAAACCATTGAAACCTATTCTAAAATTGAGTAAAACTTCATTGAAAAGATAAAATCACATCAATGACATAGCTCATCTTAATTTTCTCCGTAAAATGTGCATTCAGACAGCGAAGTACCGTCTCACATGCTCTTTCAAAAGGAACACGATTCAAGCCAGGCAAGAAAGCTTTTTTAGGGGAAATTTTTATTATTTTGGGTTAGCATGACAGGAGTCGTAATGCACCTGAGCATTCGGTCGAGTCATTTTGCAAGAGAAAGCGTCATTTTTCAAAATGATACCAGTTTAAATCCAAAAAACCCGTGCTGATTGCTGCATGCACGTCAGTCATCCTTGCCACCATTGGATCACACCTGAGCATTCGGTCGAGTCATTTTGCAAGAGAAAGCGTCATTTTTCAAAATGATACCAGTTTAAATCCAAAAAACCCGTGCTGATTGCTGCATGCACGTCAGTCATCCTTGCCACCATTGGATCAGCCAAAAAAAGGTTCCACCATAAATTTGCAGCGGGATAAAAAAATAAAATAAAACATCACATCGCACGTTTTTCTTTCCCCGAGAAGAAAACGATTACCGCATGCACAGGGGAATGACGAGGAAGAGAGGACGAAGAAAGAACGAGAGAGAGAAGGAGAAGAAAAGAGGGTAAGAGGGGGTTCGTGCAAATCGTTTTAGAACCATCGTGTAACAACCGTGAGTGCCAATTAGTTTCCGATCACCCGTGTTCTGCATATGCGAGTTAATTGGTCACGGAGAAGATCGCGGACTCCGCAGCAGCGACCGCCGTGGACACCATCTCGAACGCATCGAAAAACTTGCCTGCCGATTCCGACTTCTTCCGGGTTCCCCGTTCCTTTTCTTCTTTCTCATTGTCCGCGAACCAGTTCTCAATTTTTTGTCTCCAAGCTCTGAAAAACAAAAACAACGTAATAATCATTCATTCGCATGAAATTAATGCACGAGTTGTAGTAACGAGTGCAGATGTTGAACTGCAGAATAAATCTCCCTCAATCTCATTCCTCACCTAATAGCCGCCAATATTCGCTTATAATTCGAAAATTCGTCACTTATCTGCACGAGATAACGCGTAATGGCCGAATTCATAGGCTATCAATTCGAAAGTGAAACCACCAAATATCTTTTTTTCTAAATCACAGGTAGTATGATCAAGAGTGAAGTTTCGCTGTGATCAGAAAGCTTCAGCATAATCGCGCAGAAATAAAACGCAGTTTTTTCAGTATCGAATCTTCAAAAAAAGCGTGTCATAAAAATAAAATTTTAGATTAGCATGCAAAAATCTGATGCATGCGCAATCCGAATCTGCACCTATTCATGAACAGTAATCATTTGCTCTGTAATACTATTACAAGAGTTCAATGTTAAAAATAGCATACTGTACTGTCATACAGTGAATGCAGAAAAATCATTACTCTATGCACACGTGAGAAAACGTGGGGAAATCTTGTTCTCCTTTGCGCGTAGTTTCTCGAAGTGACAGTTTGATCATTATCCAGTTAGGAAAAGCCCTTTTTCATGGCAATTAATTCATTGTGTTCTAAACTTCTAATATAGTTGAGGTTTGCCATTTTACAAATTGCATCTCTTCTTGTTCCACCGTGTACGCGTCATTTTCGCACAGATCGCAGCAGTAAGACTCAGATTCTCCAGCAAATGTTCTCTCCTTGTGAGGATACTCACATTTTAAACGCTTAACATTCTCGTAATAATGAAGCAGTTACCATATCGTCTTATAAAGAGATAATTATGTATAGTGTTTGCCATTTTAAAAATTGCATCACCTTGTTCCTTCGTGTACGCCAGTGCGCGTCATTTTTTGCACATGACGCAGCAAAGACTCAAATTTTTACAGCAAATTTTCGCTCCTTGTGAGGAGCGAACTGAAAAATTAGGGTGCGTTTTTGGACGCCTTATATTATCGTAATTATATAGCAGTTATCATATCGTTTCAGAAAGAAAAATTGTGTTTTTCGGCCATTCAGCATATATAGACTAGTTCTTCAGAAATACAGTGTATAAAAAAATTTCGAATAATTTTAACGGAACAAAAAATCCCTTTGAGGAATTGCTTCCGAAGAAGGTTAAGAACCGCGAAATGGAAGGGCGAGGATAATCGTCCGTATACAGTCGATCGTGACCCTTTTCTCTGTTTTTTTTTTCTTCATTCTTTGACACCAGCAGCAGTCAAAGGCATGCCTGGTCGAGCAATTTTGAGGTAGTTAACTCACTTGGGTTTGTTAGCATTGGTCTCGTCAGGCAATTGAACTTGTTCCGTCGCTGCTGCCGGCTGCTGCGCAATTTGCGGTTCCGCCTCTGCAATCTCCCGGTTGTCGAAGGCGCCTGCTGCCAGAACAGGCCTCGGTTTCGCCACACCGCCCGCATTCCGTCTAGCCCAGGATCTGTCCAATGACCCGTACATCTCAGCTGAAAATGACCGAAAATTATGATCAATCTGGGAAATGTAATGCCCATGAACACAGTAATGAACGGCAAGCGCTGGCGTGGCTTGGGGGCCCAAACACATTCCAATAACAGCAAACATCATCGCATCCCTTTCGACGACGAGCTCATCCACCAAATTGAGAGTCACAATATTGAACTGGGCACAAGTGCCAAGTTTGCAGGGTACACAGACCAACAGGATAATGATCAAGACGGATTTGGAAATTTCGTGATTTCCATTAACAGCCGAAGGCATGAAGAAAATGATTTGAAATCGAAGAAAAGTTCATTCAATTTGCTTTCGAATAATGCCGGAATGTCATTTTTTAGTGGCAAAATATGGCTAGCACACCCATTCGAAACAAAAATAAAGCTAAAGAGAGCTCTGATGTTCGTTACTCGAGGGTTGAAGGACTTGGAGTGCTGAGAACTGTTCTGTTCCCATGTGCAGCCATGAAATGATTTCGGAAAAAACGATTAGGGAAAAAATTATTTTATTGCGAGATACTTCAGAGGGTAGTTCGAAAATTTTCAGAGAGATATCATTCGAGAGGGGCTAGAATAATTTTCAGTTTTACGAATCTTTTCAAAGGTAGAACCAGCAATTACTGCTGAGAAGGAATCGATGTTTGAAACGAGGGTACATTTTTCTGCGGTCTAATCCTCTCACATGAAGCGAGTAGAATAAATGAGTCTCGAGCTTAGTATGTATGAAGAATAAGGAAAGAAAATGAACATGAATTTTCGGTTTTATATAAGTCTAACTGCCTAAGCTAACTCATTCTGTTTGATTTCATCCCATCTAAAAGCTCAATAAGGCGTCGACTATTTCAAGAAATCGTATCAGGCAACGATTTCATTATTGTAGGTTAATGCAAAAGGATAGAAATAGCATTTATTTAGTGATAAAACATAGCTTTTCAAGGTTGAAGTTATCCCAAAATTTAAAAAATTGGAGTTGAATCTTCTACGCATTCCACACGCGTGGATTTTCGATAGCGCACGCGCATCATTTTTACCCATCAAAATATTTGACAAGCTTCAGATTATTTTTTTGAAAACAGGTGGATCGTGGAGTTGTTTCTGGATTTTGAAGCCTTTCAAGATCCAAGACAATATGAAGTAATTTCCTCAGATTTCGACCCCGATATACAAGTTTAGAACAAAGCGAAGATGTGTCCAGAGGATGCTTATTCTTGCTGTTATTTATAGCGAGACGCGATCATTCCGAATAGCAGTACAGTAGTTCAGCAACTCTGCGCCATCTAATTATCGGTAGATTGAGAGTTCGAGAAGATTATAATTGATGTTCTACAGCAAGGAACATTTTCGAGCAAAAAAGGAAGGGCTAGAGATGGAAGTAAGCAAGTCTGCTTGGGAGGAAACCACAAAGGGTGGTGTCCGACGCAACTATTTGCGGCTATTAACGTTTGACGGATGAGTCTCGTACCAGGTAATCCGCCCCAGGATCGTTTTTCCTTGCGTTCAGGGATAGGATCGGGAGGGTTAACACCACCAGCACGCAAGTAGTCCATCAAATTCCCTTCTTCTTCAGAATGGATCTTGCTGCGGCGACGGCGCATCGTGCCATTTGGAGTGACATCTATGAAGGTAAAGGTGAAAACTGAAAACTCGGGCAGAAACTCCTGATGCAACGCGTCACTCATTTGTGATACACAAAGAATCTCTGAACAACAGTCTTGCCTATACTGTACAACTATACAGTATTTTCTATACAGTGGGCCCCCGACTTACGACGGGCCCATGTTACGTCAGTTTCAACTTACGATGCTTTTTTAAATATAAAAAAACCCCCAACTTACGTCGGGGTTTCATGATACGACAGCTTCTGAGGTTTTTCAGCTCCCTCCCACCAACCATTTTTTTGGCACCATGCACGCTCCAAAGGTTTTCCTGGGAGGAAGTATCTGGAACGAATTAATTTTTTTATAATGTAATCTTAAGGGAAATAGGGTTTCAACTTACGACGGCCCCATGTTATGACATCCATCCTGGAACGGATTGATGACGTAAGATGGGGGCCCACTGTATAACGATTTTCCCCCTCTCCACATTATAACGCTCCTTTACAACGAAATTCTCTCTACAATGCATTTTTCATGATCCCTTGAATTTTATTGTAGCGAGAGTCCACCGCTATTCCCGTTCCGTACTTGATATGTAGGACCAACATCTTCTCAAAATTTCGAAAAATTACTGCGTTCGACATACATTTCAACGAGTCTTAGATTCACACGCAATGAAATTAATTTATAACCCTGAACGACACATTCATTGAATGAATTGAAGATAAAGTTTAAAATACTGTAGAATAGACCAATCGAACAATCCGAAAATTACCAAATTGATTTAATGCAGTGACAACGTGCGTTGATCAATTTTCACTCCATGACGAAAAGGTTGCAACACAAAAAGTTCCACTTAGGAATGATTTTTCGTCATCCTTTTCTAGACACTAAGGTATATAGAGATATTTTCTAATCAAGCTGGTAATCCATACCACTATCAATACATGCTTATGAGGAGCTCAGGATAAATCAGATGAGGATTTTAATGCGCTGTTAAAATTCAGACTCCTTTCTGACTCTGAACCAAAGTAACGCACGCGCGCGTCTTGATTAAAACTTATTCAAATCTAGATTCAAAAAAGCGTAAATATGCGTTTGATAATCGATGGTGTCCAATATTTTTGTTGATGAAAGATATTCTACGCTTCACTTTCGGTTTCCATTCGTGATGACTATACCAGGATTCTCGCCGCTGGTACCCAATCCAGAATCCAAAGCAGCAAGGTTTGACGCTGCGACAGGATCCTGTCCAGTGCTGGGAAATTTTCGACGTACAAGTCGAGGAGTTGCAGGGAGGTTAGTGATCACATCTTGATCAATTCCGAACACATTGCTCTTCTATCAAAGCGGAGAGTTCAGAAAACAGATCACAATACGAATAGAAACCGGTTCGAGTACCTTATCTCCTTTTCTCGGGAAACCGGAGCGAATATCTGATAGCAACGAGTCCATAATATTCGAATCTGAATCAGATCCCATTGAGGACGGCCTCGGTAAAGTGGCTGAATGCCCTGTTCAGGAAAAAAAATAGAAATAAGTATTAGTCCTTCCATTGAATTTTTCCCTCATTTCAGAAACAACTTGAATGGGAATAAACTGACCAAAGCTAGGTCTTCTCCGCAACGTTGTATCTTCCCGAAGTTTCTTTCGAAGCTCGGCCTGCAATTCTTGATCTCTGCGCTTTTCATTTTCCTGGATCGATTGCTTGAATTTTTGAATGAAGTTTTGGAAGATCTATATAAATCAAAAGATTGATCAGTTTTCCGGAAAGCTCAAGGCGATCTCAATTTAAAAACCTTGAAACAGTCTTCGAGTTTGAAAATTGCCGGATCTTCACAGAAAAACTCTCCGAGTTCGATTCGCACTCGTTCGAGTGCTTGGAGGTCAAGATTCAAACCATCCAGCTCTTGTTCAGCAATCTATTTGAGAACGAGAGAAAGAACTTATAAGTCTTACATGATACATTTCTCAACCTTTTTTTATTCACTTGATTGAAACTTACACTAATGAACTGAGCCATTTGCGACTGCAAATCAGGAGGAGAAGTATTTTTCAGCTGCTGACTGATGCGCTTCACTCTGCCGTCGAGGTTCTGGATGTCGGACGTAAGCTGAGCGATTGAGATTCTGGAACAAGACAAAAATGCATAAAATGTCTGCAACAAAATTGAGAAGTTTTTCATTCTCAATACTTCGAAGCTTCTTCAAGGCACCCGAATTCGTCCGGCAACTTCAGAAGGTCCTTGTTCTTCTTCTCACATTCCTGGAACGAGAATCAGTCTCACGAGGTGGTAATGAAGAATTTTTTAAAATCGATAAATCACAAACTTTGAAAAAATGCACCAAGCAAAACTTCTCGCTTATTTTGAAGTAATGCTTCAGCTCAAAAATGCTTCACGAGGGATGTTTTAAAATTTTGCCAGCACTTTCATATTAAATTCCTAGTCTAATCATATTATTGAGTCAGAATATCCTTCGCACAACGTACGCGAAATTAGCGTACCAAGGCCTAAAAGGGCTTTGTTTCATTGAAAATAATTTTCTTCAATCGCAGCCTTCTTAATTAATTAAACTTTTACGCAACCCTCAATTTCAGCCACTTTAACAGAGCGATTTACAGGGTCTGATTTTTTATTGGACATGTAATTCAGATCAGGAAAATTATCATATATGAAAATGCCTTCAACAGAAATCGAAATGAATTTTATCGCTAAATCTGTGTGAAAAATCATGGAAAATAAAACTCGGGCAGGTAAACCGCAATTCTTTAAAAATATGGATGGGCATCTCTAGAGCCTTATTTATATTTTTCCACGGGTGGGCAACAATTGTAACATTGCTGGTGAAGATGTTATCCTTTCTTTTCTCCAAAATTTAGTAGATATCTTCGTCCATCTGATGGAACTCCAAAGAGACGGGCACAAATTCCAAATTGCTAACCGACGTAATATTCGCCAAAATGCATACCATAACGATATAATGGATCAATGTCATGCCAGGTTTGTTTGCTCGAATATCCGTGAGTTTCTGAAGCGACGTCATTTTGACTCCCGCCGCATCTCCTGCATAACCTCCCTGAAATAAAATCCAAAAAATTTTGTATTCAAATCTTGATCCTCGATAATCGTGGGCAAATTTAGACAAAGCACAGGGGAGTCGATTATAAATTAAAAATAACGACAGAGACCTTCTCAATGCATTAAAAAAAATGTTGAGCTACAGAACTAAGATATGCTTCATTAAACGATAGACGAGACAGGTCACATTGCGTCACGAAGAACCCCATTTGAGTACCCACAAGAGTACACACATACATTCCTTTTTTTTTGCTTAACCGCTCTTTTTCTACAAGTCAAACGGCCATCGTGGTGATTCGGCGTCTTGAAGCTGATTACGAAAACCTCTTTGTGGAAATAAAAGACATTTTTTGTAGACATTTTCTTACGGAATTGAGGAAGTTCCCGGCGATAAGAATCATGTACAGAATATCTTGCAGACGTCGACTGGATTTCAGTTCTGCGAATAAAAAAAAGAAAATGTTGCATCATTCATAACACTCATATGCTGAGCAGAAAAGCAGCGCAAAAAAGCTAAAAACTCAAAATCCCGGAGTACAGAAGATGGCGGCGCAGTGAGAAAATCGCGCATGATGGGAATACTTATAATCAACAGGGTAGGATAAATCCAATAAACATACTACAAATCATTAAAAGGAATGTTTTAATCAGAATATTGACTCATCATGTCAAGATTCATGCAATGTATAGTACACATTAGAGCTACACATATTTCCTGCCACACATTTTCATTGATGCTATAAATATTCCCTATTAGTTGAATTACAGTACAGTACGGTTGAATCGCTGTAAATCGAATTTGAAGGGACTCCTAACAAAATTTGACTAACGAGAGTTCTTGATTTAAGGAATTCGGCTTCTTTGGATACGAAATTATTTTTTCGTCAATTTATGAGAACTTTACATTATTCAAAGATATACTACAATATACTCACAAAAAGATTCACACCCTATTGCGGAGAACGTAAAGAAAATAATTCGCACCAGTTTTTGTTTTGTTTTCTGAAGCAGGTGGTTTAAAATTCAGCTCCGAACTAATAACAAATGGCCTTAACACATTTGATTAAGGGAAACCTCCTTTAGTTTCCAGAATGCTTTTGAGTTAAGTGCACTTCTCAACTGTGAAGACACAAACGTATAATTCTTTATGACCGGGAAAAGATCCGGAGAAGTTCCTATAGGAATCAAACAGGGATAGATCTACCGCATGTCAGCTGTGTTCAGCAGGAAATTGACAATTATGGGTGCACATCCTGTCGTCCCGAGATCCCGTCACAGATGGCAAATATATACAGAATTCAAGGTTCAGTTCCCACCCCATCCCAACAGAACACAAGGAAGAAAGACAATATTGGGCAGCAATCGAAGACAGCTGATGCCTTCTTAAGCTCATGGCTCGATTTTCTGCATGCACCATTTATCCTGGTACCGTACTATACAGTAAAAGTGCACTCACCATCAGCTGCTCCTATGATCGCGTTTATGGCCGGTTCCAAGGTCTCCATCTGACTCGCAAACTCCTGCTTCAGCAACATGCTCTCCACGCGGAGCTTGTAACTGCACCATGAAAGAAAGAATTTCAAATGAATTGACTTCAATATTCCCTGAAAATGCGAGAATAAGGTCCTCTGACATCATCCCATTTTTTCGAGGGTTTGTTCAGGGATTACGTCAGAATAAGTGACGTCTCCAATGTGTAGAGTTTTAGGCTTTTTTTTTAGAGTACTGTATAATAGTTTATAATTTCAACGCCCCTATCTCGATTTTGGCGCGCCGAATTCAAAATTAATCGATGCAAGATAGTTGAAAAAATCCATGCGCATAATCCCTGCAAATAAATTATTTGACATGCTTGCAAGATTCATAAAAATACTGAAAAAAATAAGTGCTAAAAAATAATCAAGCATTTGGAACACCGTGCTTGAAATGTTCTCAATTCAAAGGCATGAACCATTTCAAGCGGGAATTAATTAGGAACGAAGCCTATACATTGTCATTCAAAGCTATGAAGGGAAGTCCGATAGTAAATCATCATTATGATTCATTCAAAATTAAAAATCTTTTCTGATTTTGACGATTGTTATGCCAATGACATTGATCTTCGAGGTTGCTGTAAAGTGTGAATTGGTTGCGCTAAAAGTTGCCCAAGGCAAGGTTGCGATCGAAGAGAACTATTGGCAAAATAAAAGATCCTGGCTACAAATTTCGCTCCTTGCTGCTTTTATGGTGGTTTGCAGAATTTTAACTCATAAACTTGAATGCCGAAGATCGAGAGAGAGAGAGAGAGGGGGGGGGAAGAAGTTCATTGCAGTGAAATGTTTTGATGAAACATCAGAACCATCCTTTTTCTCGGTCAAGGTTGTTGAAAAAAAAATTAGCGCGAAAATAAACATAATGCCCACCTGGGCACTGCAAGGATTTGCAGTAAAAATTTCTCCGCGTTTCCCAATTTGGCCTTATCTCCGTCAAAGCTCTTGAGCATTTCCACTTCGTCCATTTCCGGCAAGATTTTCAGCAGACCTCGAAGCTTTTCCGCCCCGAAATCGTCATGTTCTCCATTCTTAATCAGCAAGATGATGTCCTCGTTGGAACTGCAAAAAATGTGCAAATAATTATCGCAATAAAAACGACTCCTAGACATAGTTGTATTTATCCCACTCAATAACATGAGATACGAAAATTAAAAATTAGGAAAAGCCGTGCTTTCGCAAGAATAAAATCTCAAGATCCATTTGTTCAGAAGTCAAGTAAATCTTGCGCACATTGGCGCACTCAAGCTCTTCGCGTTTTATGAGCTAGCACATGCATTTTTTTTTTTTTTTGAATAGAAAGATTGGAAAATAAATAACCGCTTGATGGAGTTCAAAAAATGAAACCAGTGTGGTATAATGACTCTAAGCAAGAATCATGTTCTACAAGATGCTGTACCTCAAAGTCACTCTAAGAAAAGAGAGAGAGAGAGAGAGAGCTTTCTTGGCTTGTAATCCGCTTGTTTACGGTTTGAAAAGCTGTTCCAAAAAATCAAGAAATGTTGGCAAAAAAAAAATACTGCTTATATATAAAGCCTCGAGTATATTTGAAGCGGGAAGTGGATATGAGAGAGAAAGGAGGAAGAAGTAGACAAGAGAAAACGATCACAGCGAGTTTTCGGGCCAAGGTAGCCTCGCACTCATGCAAAATATCAATGAGCTCGGCCTAGACCCAAGTGCGCTCCGCGATGACTCCTAGCCGCAGTGCTTTTATTACTCCAAGCCGCGGAAATGGGTCCGTAACAAATTTCCCCCCTCAAATTCTGGGGAAACCTTGAAAATATTTTCGCAAGGTATACCAACATGAAAAGAGGCTCTCTGCGGGACCAAACGCCGAATTATTTTGCGATTCATCTGATGGAGGTTCATTTACTGCGATGAGGCTTGAAATATTTAATTGATGCGCTCAAGTTGCGTAGCTGACTGCAATTAATACTGTAATAAGAATCGACCCCAGTTTTTCCTAAACGTGCCGATAACGCCATGCATTTTTTTTTTACTAGACTAAAGAATGAAACACATGTCTTTGGCATTCGGTTTTTACCGGTAATTTCGCAAATTCGGAATGAAAAAAAACCAGTACAGCACAGTAATACCATAGCAAAAAATGCTATCTAGGGGACTAATTTCAATTCTAGCCTTTTTCTTTTAAATTATAAGCTTAAATACATGGTCTATGCTACAGAATAATCCGAAATAATACAGAATTCCTCAATCGGCATGAAAAAAAAAAACGGAAAAAATCATGACAACGTTCGCAAACATTTTTCAGCATAAACGGATTATACCTTTGTCTCGCACTAGGCTAATCTAAGCTAATTTTACCTAGTTCACCGACCATACAAATGAAACGAAGAGGCGAGCTTATCCCAACTATCTTAACCTAACAACATTTTGTTTCTTGTTTGGAAACTTTGGATTATCTTTGACAAATGGTTATATACAGTAAATTCAGAATCATTAAAGGGGTAGCTTCAACAAGGAACACGTATGAATTAAAATGTAAGAGATGAATCCCGTGCCAGCATCAGTGTCCAATGAATAATTTTTAAAAATCGAAGCATTAAAACTGCTTCTGTAGAAACCAGACAATTCCCATTGTCATCACGGGAATAAGTTCAACTCATGCTAGCTGAATGCTGGCAAAAAACAAAAAAAACTCGTTGCAACTGCATCTGTTTGGCTCCGACCCCAAAGGGAATTCAACTGAACTTTCAGAGCAAACTTTGTGTCCCCAGTCAGCATCCGTTTGCCGTATTCTCCTCATAATCATCAGCCTTCTTTCGTATATCATTCTGTTCCTCTCCAGGCGGTTCTTACATCAGACGCCGGCGCTCGGATCATTGAATGCTTCCTGACGCCCGGCGGCGCGGGGGAAAAAACCTTCTCGAGTGTTTGACCTTCTCAGCTTTTCCCCGGTTCGTTTCGATGCTCGAAAAAAATTTTTCTCCTTCTTCGATAAAATACTGTACTGTACTGTACAGTATTTCGATTTTAACATCGAGATTCGATTCTTCAGCAAAAAATAAAACTCTGAAACTGAACCGGATCGGAACAAAACGGCTTGCTTCGCTCGTATGCGTATATGGCGGAATTTCAGTGCGCGTGAACGGAGTCAAATTTGGCTCAAAATTTTGCAAAAAATTGGTTCCGAAGAAGAGGGGAAGAGGGAGTCAGTATGTTCATTTATTATTTTATTTTTATCACTCCTCTAGAGGAAAACATGCAGGCTTTCGTTCGAGTACACAAAATATCTAGTTCTGACCATGAAACAAAATTAACTCAAATTAACATGGCGTGAGTTGATCCTGACAATTGTCATGAAATTTTCTTGAAATTATTTTTCGACAAATTCGTTGGGTAAAAACTTTTAGATTATACTCGTTGATTAGATATGCGTAATAATTCATAGTTTTCAATGCACATTCTTTTTCTTACCACTAGTTTCCATTAAATACGTGATTGATGGCATTTATTTTATGATTCCTAGATAACTCTGAAAAAGTATTGCTTGTAATACTCGCACAAGTACCGTATCAGCAATACTACACCGAATAAACATAACCATGCATAAGCAGATCCGCAGCAACACTTTGCATAAAAAATTATTAATTTTTCTCTTGAGCATCGTCGTTAAAAATGGCGAATGGATGCTGATTCGAGAGAATCAATTGTTTATAAATATTTCTTTCTTAGACGATTGAATAAAAACGCAAACAAATTAATACGCTTCAGTTTCACACTGACGCAAAGAAAGACGTTTTACAACCCGGAACCATTAAATGCGACCATTTGATCGCAGTACCGATTCAAACGAAAGTTTTTAGAATGCCATGAAATTGAGTTCATTGTTGGGTTCAGACATGATAAGTACAGTACCATGTCCTTGGAGTTCGGAAAAGTTTTTCTGGCATTTCGCAATGCCCACAGAAAAAATTTGCAGTCTTCCCCCTTTCGAGTTCTTCGGATCGACCTGCGTTTTCCTCGAGTAACGATGATCTCTTTTTCTCTGATTCATACAAAATTCTCTCATTCAATAAGAAAAAAAAAATACTGTAATGACAAGACGTAGAATCGCGACTAGAGCATGAAAACGAAAAATCGCAAAGGCCATGTATCTCGGTTGTTCAGGAAGATTTTTTTTCTCTCATTATTATCACAGAAACGTCCAGATGTTCAAGGCGACTCTCAAGCCAAATTAAGCTCGTCGTAGAATAAGAAGAAGAGAAAAAAAGAGTTGGAAGTCAACCTAGAGGACTAATAAGGCGTTCAAGTCGATCGTGTAGAGCACTAAGGAAAGAGAAAAGATGAAAAGAGAGACACAGGGAACGAAGCAGGGCGACTCGAGAAAACACGGTACAGAAACTGGAGTACAGTACAGGGTCACCCAATTCCGGGCCGAAGCGATTGACCTCTCTCTTTTTTCTCTCACTCTCAGTCGCCGAGAATTGGAGGGAAGCAACTGAGGGGAGGGGGGGGGTTACTTGGAAGGAAGATGCGACGAATTCGAGGGACTCGACTGACCCGACTTTTATCCAGGTCAATGGGATGAAAACTAAATTCATGAAAACTAAAGGTCTTCGGATATGAGATCATGCTTAATGTTTGGGACGCGAAAACGAGGATCAGGGATTACCTGATTTTTTTCTTTATAATACTGAAACATCAGAAATTCTTTCACCGTACGTATGGGATAAAATAGTCCAAACCATTGAAAAAAAAAATAGGTCGCTGAATTCGTTTTATCGCGCTTTTCGGCGTGACACCCATCAACCAATCAACTTCAGGAAGTTCTCAACCAATTTCTAGCTCAATATTGTATTCGTAATTTCAGGATAAAATCAAAGCATGGACTTCCACTAGATTGCAACAGTATGATTGCGCGCGAAAACGACATAATTTGCCCAGCGCTCATTTCAGTTGATGCCTACACCAAGCAAATATATTTTCTAGAGAATCTTTGAATTGTGTCATTACCTTATGTTGTTACGCATTAGAATTCATGACACACACATTTTGGAGAGCAAAAAATGAAGGCTGAGAATATTTTTAAAATGTGAACATCTACTGCTATTCAAGAAAATCATTGAATGAGACAGTATCAGCTCAGGAATTCATAAAAATTTATTCATTCCCTTTTGTCTCTATTTTATGGATAAAAATTGTGCCCAGCTCTCCAAGAGTGGAATTTTCTCTTTACAAAGATACAATATTCCAAATTTTACATAGTAACTAAAACCTCCCGACAGAAAATGAAAAATTTATACTCAAGCAGGAATGCCTGTGAAAAAGAGGGCAAGAATGTGTTCATCATCAAATTTGCAGATTCCAGCACCAGCTCTTTTTTCGTCTTCAAAATAATCACCGTTAAGAGAATGGTAACTTCACGTTCGCTCGAATTTGAAATCATCAACTTAGCGACTTGCATTGGCTGAAGATTTCGGGGCTGGGGGTTTCTGCCCATGTGTTGAAATTCTTGCCATCTTTTTTCAAGCATAACGTTTCATGAAGCATTGACGTTTTGCAACGATGAAAAACTTTTCCATAACGAGTTCCGCTGACGAACAAGCGAGCAAACGAGAAAATCTTTAATCATTTTTGCATAACGCAGGAATTCCCCGGTGAAATATTTCATTGATCGAATTCGCATCGAATTCGACCAATGAAAAATGTTCCCCAGTGACTTCTTTATATTCATTTGGCGGAATCCCAGCTGCTTTCGAAAATTAAAAGTGCACACTGCGATTTAATGAAAAGTCATCGACGTGAAAGACATTTCCTTCAATGGACTTCACCATTACTTTAGACGCCTTAGAAAACTAATACAGTGCAGTAAGTAATTCAAGATCCTCGGTTATTCGGGTTGAAGACTGCGTGCCTTTAAGCAGAAGAAGCAATATCACAGATATCTGAGAGTACTGTACTGTATACTCAAGGATGCAGCAATTTATACACAGTAAAATGACTAGATGACCGATATTTCCACACATTTCTCATTTTTTATCTGTAAAATTCTCTTGACAAAAATTGAAGCTATGTGAAATAACTATTCCATTCGAGATCCCATAGACACTTATTTA
>CAJPEX010003596.1:0-24787 GCA_905338405.1 Notodromas monacha
AGGAGGAAGCGGAACAGGAAGTAGATGAAGATCGTCCAGTGAATAGAAAAAGGGAATACACCGAAGTGTCACGTGCGGAGTAAGATTGCTGATCTCACGAACATCATCTCAGGGAATCGAATCTCGTGATACATAGCAACTTTTCTTGTTATTAAGTGGCAATGCACACATCGAACTTCGAATGACACCACTTGAAGTAAACCGGACGAACGACGGAAGAAGCGAAAAATTTAAATAAATCAATTCCAAGGAAATAATCATCTCTACGAAATTGGTCGATAAAATGGGACATGTACGTGCAAATCAGCCGTCATCAAGTTATCGGGACACGATTTCGCTCGTCGTACGCATATGTCTACTTATGATCGATCGAAACAGCTGTTTCATAAAGAGAAACATGGGTCTTCGTGATCGACTGAATTAGAAAAGCCGATCAGTTCCGCAGCATAAATTCACGTAATCCTACTGAGCGGAAACGACCTTCATGGTGAAATTCACAAAAAAAAACGGTTCCTTTCCGGAAAAACATCTAGAATATTCTTTTTTTAAATCTTCTATTCAAAGAAATCACGCTATCGTATGACTATCTGTCCATTTATTGGATTAAAAATAATGTTTAATCTGATCCAATGCCTTTTCAAGTAAATTGAGAATGACTAGCGAGCATTTCTGCTGAATACTCCTCTTTTTGCGCTTTCAAGAACTAACCTATAATCACTCCCGATCATGATTTTTCCGTCAATTTTCTTTGGCCGAGAGCTTTTCTGAATACTCGTGAGATAAAATTGGTAAAATTATTGAAGGTCACTTTACAATTACTGCGCGTACTCAGGATAAATAGAGAGATCTGACCTTCATGAAATTAACATGAATTCAATGCCTCATATGATTAAAAAAAAAATAGAGCAATAAAAAAAAAGCTAGACTCACTCCTGATGTAGTAAATTTTCAAGCCTCTGCCAAGACAACAAATCGAACCTGACAAGGAATTTTAAAACGTAGAACCCCTTCAAAGCTAGGGCGTCCGAAGGAAACATTTCTTACTTCCCTCAGGTCAGCAGTAAAAAGCTGACGCATGCACGGTTTGTATGACGCACAGAAACAGATGACTTTTTTTTAGAGGAGTCTTCAGTGGACTTATTTTCTTCTCTATGCAGAACTGAAAAAAATGGCACGCACATCTGGGGAAGTTGTGCAGGTATATCTCACCCGCATTCAGAGAAAATTGCCCCTCGGCATCCTGGGGGAATCAGCGGCGGATATCGATATGTGGGAAAGTAGAATGTACACAGATCTCCAAAAAAATTGAAAAAATACCCCAAGAGACTTACTCAAAAATTTTTTGAAAATTCATTTGCGAGTAATTCGATGACAAACAGAGAAGATTTTATCGCAGTGTACGTCCGAAGAAGACGTTCAGACGATTATTTTTTTCAGCAAATAAAGATTTTCGATCGACGATCCTTGATTTTAGGTAAACTCTGTTTTCCCACTTCTAAATTGAGGACTAGAAACATTTTTTTCAACTTATGAATTGACCTTTTTACATTCCTCATGAATCCAGCCTCAAAATAGTTTCCATTTGAATTTATCCAGTATTTTTAATCGAATTGTTTTCTATAGGGACAACCTTGCAAATTACTTCACCGTGACACGGATGAAAAAATACATGCATTCATCTTATTTCCGTCACATTCGACGGACAAAAATTCTGTTCCTGTTTTCCGAACATGTAAATAAGTCCCTTCTTTTCACGAACCGTTCTTTCCGTCTTATTTTATCCTGTTCCTCGCAGTTTTCTGGAGAAATAAAGATAAAATGAGAGTGAGACCAGTGATGTGATGGGAAAGCCGGAAATTTGTTTCACGCAGGAATTCTCTTCACAATTCTTTCAGGAGATACAACGATTTTCTCCTGGGCTATCAATCCCGTTTTTAATACTTCGAAATGAAATTGTGTTATGCAATTCAGTTCGAAAAATTGTACACGCACGGAATTTTCCTGAGCCCCGTGTTATGTAATAAACTTTTTTACACACATTGAATTAGATGCTTCATTTACTGGAAAATATATCTTCAATAGCTTTGAAGAATGAGTCTGGGTCTCGAAAGAATCCTGGAATAACTTCCTTCACATCATCGCCCGCTAATTTATTTCTGTAATATGCCACTCAAGAGGATCCCGGGATCCATCAGGAGTTTTGCGGACTCTTTCCGCAAAAAGAAACGGTCGACATACACAACACAGACAAGCAGAACGCGAATCTCAAGGAAGGAAAGCAAACTTGTCAAGGACAAAAGGTTTTTCCAGCTGACAGAAACCGTTTTCACGATCTTGCTCCTGACAGAAGGCACTTGAGCAAGACACAAACTCACATCGTCTTGAAAGCCAGTCACTCCATTACACGAAGAAGATAATGTTACGGTTCATTACACCAAATTTCAAGAGGAAACTCCGTATTACAGTGTATCGAATAAAATAAAGAAAATAGAACGGTTCAACGAAGAACTGTTGTCACTTGTTACCTTCCCTTCAGAAGCAGATGTCTTGAAGGTTGATATTCATGGACCGGGAATTTCCTCGGGATGCGAGAAATTTCTGGCCGGAATTTCGCGAATGAAATTGATCTGAATTCCTAAAGAAAAAAATTTGAAAACTCGACTGAGTGGAACGGAGTTCGAAGTTAATCCAACTGCATTAGCATTCTCCTTCCGGCTTGTTCATCTCTGGAATGTTATGATGAAAGTTCAACGACATTATATAATTCTGTGCGCCCATCGAAGCTCGGAACAGCAGACTGACTTTCATGAACTTCCGGGCAAAAGTAATGAGTTTCCGTGGAATCGATTCGGCTGATAGCAACTTTCCAGCCAGACGAAGAAGATTTTCCTTGAAAATAATTTCACGAGAGAAACGGTCATGATTTCATTCAGGTTGATCCGAATGATGCTTCTTTTGATACGAATGTTTCTTGTTCGAATTGCATTGCTTTTCGGAACTTTTGACGAACGTTTTACAGTTCTATGCCATGAAAGACTTATGAATTCTGTCAATGCTGAGTTGATCACAATTCCCTTGCGCAGTTATCAAAGAGAAACGTATATTTTGGAGTAGAAAAAATTATTGTATTTCACTCCTGATTTCATTGCTGCTTATTTACCCCATGAAAACTACAGTGATTATATTTTTCCGTTCGAGGACATTTTTTCAAGGCGATTTTACTTGCATTTTGAACGAAAAACCGAGCGTGTGCAAATTTTCAAGTTCCTTGATTCTCCGTTAAAAGGCTACCTGTATATTCAGCAGAATTTGCTTCAAAATTTCAGTTCGAATTTCGGAAAGAATTCTGAAGGTTCGTGAGAGGAAGGATTTATTTCACCTCGAGGATCTTTTGTGAATCGAGAAGTGATTAAATTTAATGCAGTAAAATGACGTTTGGCTACAAAAGAATGCATAAGAATTGACCGTGAAAGCAGGAACGAACTTGAAAATCAGTAATAAAGGAATTGTGGATTCTAAAAAAATTCCACTGAACATCCGATGAAGATGGATTAACCGAAAAATCTTGAAGATTATACATTCAAGCTGGTTTCGATCTCCCACCGTCACGAAATTCTTCAAGTTCAACCTCAGCACTCGGTTTCAATTTTCAAGGGATCAAACACGTATATCATGCGGAAAGATTGAAGTTCATCCAATCGTATGTTTGTCATATACAGTATTGGGAAGGAAAGCCAATATCGATGTTCAACGTCGAAATCCTGCGTACTTCTCTCATTTATCAAAATATTTTCATTTTCCTGTGTTTGCAAACAGTTGATGGAAGAGCAAAAACTCTCCTTCGCTTGGATAAACATTAGATGAACGCCGATTGAACAAATTATCTCCCAACCAACCTTGTTTCAAGAACAAAAAGGTTGCAATCTTGCTAAACTTTGAAAATCTTCCAGTTTAGTAAATGTAGAATGATTTGAATCGATTTCCTCAGCGATTATGCAAAATTTCATTGCGCAACGAAAATACTGCCAATATTTCAAGGTGAAAAACTTATTCAGGTTTTGAGACCCATCAAGAAATATAGGAATGTTTGATAATGATTATCATATAGTATATTCCATCAATAAATTATTAAATGCATGCATTATCTTATTCAAATTTCTCAATGTCATTCATAGTCTCGAAGATTTTTCTTCTTGAAACGTCGGTTCCCGGAATGAACTCTCCTACGTCATATAATTTGGCGGTTTTTTTGTGTAAATATCTGTATTCAGATACAAAAAAAACATCAAGAAAAAGATAAAAGCAAGTGTAATCAAATCAAGAAATTCGGGATATTCGATTGTGCTTCAAAGAAGAGCTGCCGAGACATCAGTGACTGATTCAAGTAACTCGCATCGCCGAAACACGCTTGCATATGTGTGTAACTCGTACATGGAGGAAAAAGCCTCCCGGAAATCACAATGAAGCGAGGCTCTCTCGCTTGGGTCTAGTCGGGTCGGGATCTTTGTGAGAATCCGTGACCCAAGAGTAGGGCAATGGGTTCCACAGTTCCCGGATGTGAGAGACGACGGGGATTTTCCTGCCTATATACAGCATGGGTATAACGAAGGAGCCGCGTTTCTGCATTGATCCGGACGCGGGGCCTTTTTTGGCCTGATCTCGCAACAGGTATAACTGTATAAGCAATGCGAATAAACGCCGCCGGGGGACGTACGACATATGAGTACAGTATACTACTGTACCGAGGCAAAGTATTTCCAAAATACGTCGGGCTACAGTACTTGGAATCTCGCTTAATTATTGGCGAACTGGAAAAGTTTCAAAATATTTTCACTGCTGTTATCTTGAAACTTGTCCCAAGTTCATTCTTTTGAATTCCTTCACTCAAAAACGTTTTACGCGAATGAATAGAATGATGTGAATGTCACGATGAAGCAGATATCAGCACTCATTTTTTCTCCGGTTTTTTTTTTCAGAGATATATTTTAATAAGCAGCTGACATTACGAATCTTGGTTTTAATCGTTGTAATAAGAAGTTTTTCTTTATTAAATCACTGAACCAACTCATGAAAAAACCAGGAAAAGTTAATCTCTGATACTGAGTCATCGACTCTTATTCGACGACGACACTCGTGTTTCAATCTTAACTCAGAAGAAAAAATGAATCCCTATGCCCTTTCAAGCAAATCTTACTACTTAACAGTATAAGAATGCTGCTCCGAAACTAAACCTTTCATTACGCCTTCAAAAAATTCGTTTTTCAGCGGAATCCTTTGATCATCATAAAAGAGAGGACTTATTTTCGAATTGAATGATGGACGGACTTTGCTAGTTGGATACCTAGTCGGCGAAGACAAAATAGTGCTTGCAGAGCTTTGGTACGCTTTTTCTAGAGGACGCTCCACGTCCCGTATGACGAGTGGCACCGTCTCACTCATCATCATGGATAGCGTGCATATGCATTCATAAAATTTACGATCAATCCACAACATTCAGCCAAGAAAGTAAAAAAAAAAAGGATCTGAAAAATTATTTATATAATATTATACAGTAAGAATTGGACATTTCCAGAGTTTCGATTAGTGGGTCAACAAAAGCTCATCTCAGAAGTTTCCTCTGGGTGCTGCTGTGTATACTCGATTCGAAAACGGGTCCTTCCCTATTACCTCTTGACATACACTTACACTTTAACAGCACCAGAACGAAGCGCTCTTTACGGAAGTAGATACGAACTTCAGACGCTCAACTTCCGATGTTCCGGTGCTGTTCGTATCAAAGCGATAATAGAGTGACTCAAGTTTCGCTCACAAGAAGGGGGTTTCAATTCCGCGACATTGATGCTTTCCTGGGAATCCAGTAGATTTCAAGAATATTGAAAATAATCTACTGAGTATGAGGTGTTTTCAAGCAAGATCGTATCACAGAAACCTAATCATCTCATGAGAGGTCCGAAGGAAAATTTGAGTGGACACTTTCGAGCAGACTCGATTCAATATGAAAATTTTTTAGCGGTCCTACTTTTCAAATATTGGTATTTCTTAAATATTTCATATACATTTAAACGCCGATTTTTACCTCAAAAATTCACTGAAAACAATAATGCAGCGTATATAATATTGAAATTTCAAGATAGGCCGCAGGGCCTGGATCGTGAGACCTAAATATTTATCCACATTGAAAAGTTTGAAAAGGGATCAATTCAGGGGGAAATAATTAGGCAGACCAAAAATCGCTCAATGCAAAATAACCCGGGATACGTTTCGTGTTATTTCGTAGCGTTATTGAGCTGATTTTGATCCCGCCCACGCAATTTTGCGTGCTTTTTTTGACAATGCATGCCATATATATTCACGTACCTATTAAATTCCCACCAAATGTCAGTACAGTTTATCACACACCGAATGCTGCAATAGATAAACTGCTTTACTGTACAGGATTTATGGACGGCCACCTTTTTCTCATTAAGTTGTCCAATTTTTCTCCAGCCAAAGCAGATAAAGGTTCATCAAAAAGCCTGTCAATGTAAGGATACAGCTTATATAACCGAAAACATCATAAAATTGCGTAAATGCGGTCATTTCAGTGTAGAGTCGAAAATCAAAAGAGTTTCTCGACGAACCTGATTTGCTTGGATTCGGGTTCGATCTTGGGGTCCTCTTCGGGTTCCTTGGGCAACTGTCGACTCTCCACCAAACTGGAACTGCGTTGTTCTGAAAAGACGCGCCTTTTCGCGCCAAGGGTAAATTTCCGCATACCTTCCAAAGCCTTGTCCACACTTGCGTTCTGCCAATTTTTGATAAGCACACACTTTTTCATACCCTGACGTTCCATCAACGCGCGGAAAATCCCGCCTCCGCGACAGGAGGATTTTGCACTTGCTTTTCAAGCTTGGATCGCGAGAGAATTGAATTTTGCTCGGACACAGAAATCCTTCTTTTTATACCGTCTGTCGAGAAATCCGGTGTATTCAAAGACTCTGTTTAGACATGAAAGAATCAAAAGTTTCGCGAATAAGAGAACAAATCCTGGCTAAACCTTCGAACCAGAAGAAGTTCTCAGTCCCCTTGTGTAGAAATCCTAAAGAACTTCGCAATGTTTCTTCCTGAACAGCAGAGATATCTCACACGTTGCACATCGTATAAAAAACAAAAAACAAAGAAAAAAAACTAGCGGTGGGCTCTTCGATAAAATTCACTATTTTCGGCATTCATTCAAATGTTGTCCTATTATTCTTAATTACGAGGGTTGGTTGAAAATTTCCATAGGTTTTGTGCTTTCCTTTCTGAATAAGAAGAGAATACGAATTCCCCCCCCCCCAAATAATTACACGATTATCTACTGGAAAATGCTTCAATGTATTCTTAACTTAGATTTAGGAAGAAAGAAAAGTATAAGACTGAAACAATATTGTTTTTAATGTGCGAATAAGGAAATGTATCTAAAATTTTTGTGATTGATAAATTCTTCAATTTTTCAATCGCTAACAAATATTCCAACAGACGACGAATATTCTTAATGAAGATATTCAAAATTTCGGAACTGCTATGGCCCGCAGAGGAATTACTCATAGTTCAAAATTGTATATAATTTGTGGCTCTGAATGCTAAATTCATTCATCTAAAAATCTGTATTTATTTCTTGAAAATATACAGCATTGTTGAAATCGAGACAATGAAGTTTATGTCAAGAAAAAACATTACAATGAAATTTAAAATCATTATAAAACTCAAACTCACTTGAAAATACGAAAGGGAGCCCACTACTAACTTAAAAGCAAAGGAATCCTTCGTAAAAAATGCAAAATTACATACACAAGAAAATTCGGATCGAGTTTTTGATCTCGAGAATTAAAAATTCAATTTGCACCAGGAAATCTGAATCAAATTGCAACATCAGTGGGAATTTTAACTCCAGAAAGGCGGATGTCAACATGCAGCAACTAACCGAGTTTCTTAACAATCAATTTCTATTGAGCACCAAAGAGCTCGTTAGCCTTTACATAGGGTTGAAACTGCAATTTCTTCGGCATGCAAGAAAGCATAAGTACCTTCAGGTTTTCGCAAGGAAACCTTTAACAGCGTTAGTATAGAAAAACGCCTTATCTACATGGCGCAACATCGATACCCGCAAGAACACGTTTCCGTTGTCCATCGAGCACAAGAAAAATATCTTTTAGACACTGTATACATTATGTACGACTACGGCTTTATCCACCACATATATGAAAAGAAATAACTTGTATAAAAGTAAGAGACCCTCATGAACTGAAAGCATGACCTACTCCAACGGGAAACCACACAAACGGGATGAAGTTGCGACGATTTTCTTCGAAACTGGAGGTTTTTTCTTATTTTCGCGGTTCATTCACCGCATGCATAAACTCGGGAGGATACGAAACTACGTCGTAAATAACAAAAGGAATCGAAGGGATCTTCGCGAGATATAGTGCGTATAGGAATGCACCATCAGGATTCCTGCAGCTTCGTCTGGAAATCCTGCAGAAAAGCGGATAAAACGACATTCCCAGCCTGGGGGAAATTTCTGTGTCAGCCCAACTGAGCGCCACTCAACTGAACGCCAACCAACTGACCGTCAACCAAATGAAACCATTTCATTTCAGATGCACTTGAGAGGAATAGTTATCCTTTACAGAAGTCAAGTTTACTTTGAGCTTCGTAAATTTCATTAGATTCCTACACATTTCTGCTACAGAATTTTTTTGTGTAAGATGAAAAATCAAGAAAATGTTTCTCAATGGCCGGAATAGAAAATATTGTCACTCATCAATCATATTATAAAGGGCTTGCACTTTTGAACTGCTTTTTCATTCGGGAAAATCCCTGCAAATCGTTCGAAAAGCGCTCAGTTGTCCGGACTTGCATTTTTGATGGCGCTCAGTTGGGCTTGGCGCTAACTTGACCCCGCGTGGGGAATTTCACAGGGTTATCAACTGCAATTGTTCAAAGCCCGTGGACTTCATTTATGCACGCGGAAGTCCATCAAAACTGTGCATATTTCACATCAGCACTCAGAATAGTTTTCGAATCTAACCAAATCGTCGCTTTAAAAAATAAAAGAACCTTTGGCCACACTTCAGCGCGTGTGAAACAGAGCGTAAATATAAACGCCTGCTATAGTCGCAAATATCCAGCAAAAACACACGAGTGACGTTTAGAATAAATCACATTTCATGCATCAACAGAAACAATAGACTTTCATCGATTTTTTTTAAAGCCACAAGAACATTTAGCTTATTTCGTTATTTCCTTTCAACATGACGTGCGCTGTGAAAATTGTGCGCGATATAAAATAAGTTTGGCTGCATAATTGTGCAATACTCGTGAACGAAATGCAAATCATTTCTCATTTGGAGAATAATGTTTGACAATAAAATCGATCTGCGCTCCCGCTGTTTTAAACGAGCGCTGTTTTGGGCACGCGCCGTTTTGAGACGCGCTCACGCGTCCGAATAAGAAACCTCTGAGACGAAAAAAGCCACGTACATTTCACAGACAGACAATTAACATGTTTTATGAAGAATTTACAACACTTGGAATCAGTTTCAAAACAAGTATTCACATATTATCAAGCATTTTTGAATTCCACGTGTGACGCTCCAATGCTGAGAAAAAATTTTTGATGGGTCACCGGAGAGATGGGTTTAAAATATTTGGATGCTTCCAAGCAAAAAGTCTAAAGTGGGAAAAATCTAATGTTAAAGATATTCATCACTATGAAGAAAAAGTACGAAGACACGAGAAGGTTCGTTAATGGTTCATCAGCTTCATGACCATCAGCACAGCAAATACAAGCCGATAACTTCAGAGCGACGAACTCGGTCAGAATATTCATGAGGGTACATGAGAGGCACGAGTGACTTCAAAAGACGAATTTGTTGATTCACAGAGTACTCGCTCATGGCATCTTCGAGGATTATTGTGGTCAGCAGTGAAGTATACCTTGAAATTCCCGCAGATTCTTTCGATATCCAAGTATCTGAGTTTAGAACTACATGATGAAATATAGGAAGCACTGATATTGTTTTTTGTTCAGGTTCCAATTTGACTTTTTCAATTTTTTTTTGTAAAAGTGGACACTTTAAGGATATCGAATGTGCATTGCTGGTAGCATGGAAATCCGGAGAATTTGAGTCCCTATACTGGCGAATATTATGCATATTTTGTTTCTCGTTGGAATCGTATCTATTTAGACAGTATTTCATTTTTCTCGTCTGACTCTTCCCATTAGAGGGAGCAGAACTGATGCAGAGATCATAAAAAGGAAAAAAAAACCAAGTCCATCTTCATTCAACCAAGAAAGCCAAAGAATTTAACAGTGAACAGATATTTTGGCGACCGATTTTCGCACCTGGAAGCATTTCAATTTTATTTGCTTGGTAGGAATGTCAAAAAAAATTTGCGACGCTGAACTAAAATTTTGGACTTAGTTTGAGAAACAAACTAATACACAGGAGCCATGATGTATCTTTTGTAGTTTAATTCGCGAAATGAGTCAATGGAATCGACTATCAACGACTGGAATCAACTTCGGAATCGACCATCACACCCGTATGAAATAAACTAATTTTCGCTTATTCATGTTGGCAAGCTAACACAAAGTTTTATGTCATGAATTCTACCAAGAGAATTTGTTCCTTGTTGAAATCGAATGATTGAAGCATGAATTCAAAATCAACTTTTCGGAATATTGTACATCAATGCCATGGTTCCAATATTTAAAAAAATCTGTCTTGATTTTTATGCGTCCGAAATTAATCGTTAATAAATTTTGCGAGAACAACTTAATCTCGGTGGCAACTACTTTCCTTTTCAAGCGCACGTTTTTCGGCAACAGATTTCCTACAATCGGAAAGCTTGAGGATCGCGAAAAAAAGTTCTGAATCATTGTTTTCCAAAGTAATGAGGCACACAATTCCTGGAGAATTGAATGGGTTGGAATGGACACAGTAATGTCTTCAGGAGGCTCATCTCATTGTTTTCCTCAAGTCTGGCGAATATCCAGATGGAATACTTCTCGTATCTTCGCTGGGTAATTAGCCAGGGAAAGTAGGTCACCGCCCATATTGGATCTGCCGTTTCTATATATTTCAATGAAGTCGCAGATTATTCGTCATTCAGAAGAACGTCATTTTACAGCCTTTTTGGCGATTTATAAACGTTTAAAGTGAAACAAAAATGACATCACCGTGAAGGCGTTAATTCTCGGGTTAAATAATCTATTACAGAACTAAAATCAGAGCAAGTGTTGTAATACGAACTGTCTGCTAGATTCTCACGCATAATCTTAGTATACAGTATTTGATAATTCATCGATCTGTACAGTTTCAAAATTTTAACACATCAGAAATACATCAAGCATCGTTCGAAGAAGAAGTATGAGTTACAAGAAATGCGTGAAGTAGATAAAAAAATCACAGTGTCAACAGTTTGCAAATTAAAAAATCCACCCCGAAACAAAAGGAAAGGTATCTATACGTAACTCTATTTCAAGGTTTAATGTTTTCGTTTAGATATTACCATATTTTCTCACATCAAAATGCAAGGTTAGCTCACATCTGCATAAAGCTATTATTCGCCGCACATTATGATTTTACAATTTTTTTATCTCTACTGTTTCGATAGTTTCTGGTACGTTGCGGAGCAAGAGAAAGCGTTTTTCCAATTCAACAGAATTTTTTTCAATGCCTCTAAATATTTTCTACCCACAATCTTAGGTTCAATAGTCAGTGTATCTTAATTTGCGTACTTTTACTATTAGGTAAACAAAAAGGGTTTATAAAATTTCAGAAAAACTTGAACAGCCTGAGGTTTTCTGGACTGGAAGAATATATTGGGTTGGCCAGTCAACTGGGGCTCCAAAGGAACAGTACCTATTATAGGGATTTTAGCAAAAATAATACCGCATAATATTCCAGTAATGCCTTATTCCTTATAACTAGGAATAAGCTGGTGATCTTGCCAGGAGTTGCATAAAATTTTGTGTTCCGTTCCAGTCGCAGGCATCAACGGAATTAACAATTTCCGGATGCCACAGAAAACACGAAAATGCATAAAATTTTCCATGAGGGGGCATTTGCATAAGCTGAGCCTGTTTTAAACTCACATTTATTTTGAAATTTGTGGGAACGGTTAGACGCTTTGATTTGTATTAAGGATTCCTTAATGGAATAGAGTTTTTCAACAAAAAAAAAACAATTCAATTTTTATCTAACAATCTTTTATTTTTTTTTATAACAAAATGCTAATTTTTATTTGCGAAGAAATGCTTCAGACTTCTGGCGCCTTTGCCTTTTCTTGTGCTAAATTGTTATTCAAAATTGTGTTGAATATTTTCTCATATTTTTCTTGTTTTTTATTGTTTCCTGAATGAAAGGGGATTTTTTTGTATCCGTGTTGCGATTCCCAAAAGCAATGCTCAAGAGACGAAGCTAAACAAAGCTTGTTTGTTTATCTCTGAAGGACAATTGTAAAAAAAATATTGAGCAAAACAGAACAATCGCTGGAAATTATTGTCCCGTATGACAGGAAATTGCATTTTCCGTGGAAAGATTTGAAAGTTGTATCATCAGTGGTTCTTGATTATTTTTTAATACTCGTCTTCCAGTGGTACTGTCCTTCCTCTGTGTCAGCTCATACCCTCATACCCAACAACGCGATCTGCTGCTTTCCTCAACAAATACAAAAGAAATCCAATCCAACCATGACAAAATCATAAGTTTATATTTGTTTTCTCAAAAAAGCTACTGTCTGGGTCCGATTGTACATGGTCTGGGAGAAGGGGGCGGTTTCGTACTGTGGGAATCATTTTACAGTGAATGCATGTTTTTACAGTTTACACCATTGATTATTTGAATGCCTTTTGGAAAAAAAAATGTGTTTACATGTTGAAATGCCTACATTAAGATGACATTGACATTAATGGCATCATTTTGATCACTGCCTATGCTTGTAAAAAAATGTGAAAAATTATTTCGAGAATAACTCAATGAAAACGCTTCCCTTTAAATTAAAAAGAGAGAAACTGCACTTTGGAAACACAAACGTACTCTGCTCTTTTGCTGGCGTGAAAATGAGTCCCACGGCAAAAGAAAGTCCAGTCTTTAATTTTTTGAAGACATTCCAAGAAATGCTTTAGTTGCTTCATTGGTTCTTGTCTTAATCTTTGATATAAAAGGTCTTGTTGGAGGACTCTATTTGAGGTATTTAAACCATGAATGCGGGAGTGCAATTATTTTTTATTTTTTTAATTCGCTAGTCCGGGGGCCTATAGGAAGGTTGGGGAACACTCCCTATAGTAAGTATTGTATGAATGTACAGTATTTGCATTTGGTTCCGATCGATGTCAATATCCCTCACACATGACAAAACCTGCTGGCAACTCTGCTCATGCTCTTGAATCTCATTATCCGGGAATTCGCCAAAAGGGAAGTCAATAACCACCAAAGGAGACCGTGGCCAGATTACCTCGCGCTGGTCTTGTTCCTCATGCAGAAGCCCCGTGCTGCTAGTGCTATAGCATTTGGATATGGATTCCAAATGATACATACCACCACCGCCACCATCAGCAGCAGCAGCAGACGAATCAAAGCAAACATATACCGACACAAAGGCGAAGAGACTGGCATAGAAACTAGCCCGAGACACCATACGAGTGGATGGCGATCAATTCCCCAAGTGCCCCTGGGGTGGGCAACTGGAGAAGTGTTCCTGACTCATCTGCTGATGCTCCAAGGCCACTTCTCAGCCGGGAAGTCGGGTCATTTCGACTTGAACGCTGTTTTTTTTTTTTCAAGACTTTCTTTTTCGGTCTTCGTTTCATAAGAAAAAAATAACATTGTTCAATAGGAAACCATAAACGAAACGAAACAAAATGCTCAAGATTCCTTCGACAAATGCCATGTTTTCGAGTGAAATTTTTGCGTAGCTTGGCATAATTTAAAACCTCTAGGTCGTGGCTTCGGAGAACTGTTTCCTAAAAAGCTTTTTCGTCGCATTTTTTTCTTTTGAAAGTCGTCTGATTTTTCGAATTACTCTATAAACGTTCGAGAACTGCCGATTTTAACACTGTTTTTCCAGGATTTTTTCTCTCTTCTTTTCATAATAAAAATATTTTGTACAATAGGAAATGAAACAAAATACTCAAAATTCCTTCAACAAATGCCAAGTTTTCAAATGAGATTTTTGCGTAGCTTGGCAGAATTTAAAAGCTCTATACGAGTATGTCGTGGCTTCGGACAATTGTTTCCAAAAAATCGTTTTCGTCGCATTTTCCTTTTGAACTTCGACAGATTTTCGAAATATTGCACAAAATGTTGAAAACTGCTGATTTCAACACTGTTTTTCAGGATTTTTTTCCTGCCTTCTTGTTTGTAAAAAACAAAAAAAAAAACAATATGCGGAAACGAAACGAAATATTTAAGACTTTTTCAACGAGTACTTCGATTCGAATTAAAAATGTGGCGGAGCTTGGCAGAATTTTAAAGCTCTAATTCGTGACTTCATACAACTGTTTCTAAAACAGCTTTTTTGTCACACTTTTTCTTTTGAACTTTGACAGATTTTTCGAAATATTCTATAAATATCAGGTTGGAAACTGCGGACTTCAACAATTTTCTCCGAGATTTTTTTTTCGGTCTTATTTTCATGAAAAATAATATTATATGATACGGAGATGTTCAATACTGCTTCAACAAATGACTCTTTTTCAAGTGAAATTTTGGAGTACCCTGGCAGAATTTAAAACTCTACTTCCTGGTTTAGTACAACCGTTTCTGAAAACGTGACTTTTTGTAGATTTTTTTCTTTTAAACATCGGCGTATTTTTCGATGAATAAAAGGTTTGAAAGTGCTGACTTCTTCATGTCAGAGTTTTAGCCGTGGTTCATGAGCTTCCCAATTTCGACACGCATGCTGGAGAAAAATATTTCAAGGGATATATTTCATATAAGGAGCAAATGGCTTTAGATCCCCTGCGTATAATGTAGAAAGATCCATACAAAGAGGTCCAATTTCAAAAACGATGATATTTCCTGAATGCTTTCGACTCTTACGTTTTTAAATTTCCCACGAGTCGATTTTATCTTCTTCGCGTGGAAATATTTTCAGACAGCGCTGAAGTATTGATTTAAAATGAGGAATCAGTTGAGGAATCAGTTTCTTGTCTTGAGATTTTGATTTTGCGTAACTTTCAGGACGAGTGCGCAAAAAGATCTGACCGAACGATATTTTCAGCAACCAATTTTCAACTTTAATTTTTTAGTCAATTGTGTGCGATTGTCTGGCTCATTAAAACAGAATTTAAAAATATTCAATATTCAAAGGAAAATTTGGTGCGCTCAAAATGTGAATACTATTTGTAGTGATGTAATAATTTTATCCCTAAAAGGTTTCGGTACAAGTGTAGATTTTTCGAATCCTCTTTTTCACAACGTAGTTTTTGCACGATAATTTCGGCTCAACTTCTTATACTATTTCAAATGTAAATTTCGGAATTGCATCAGAAGATGAAAATTCCTGGGGGAAATCGTTGCTTTCAGAATAGTTTTCTCTATCCGAAGATAACATCAGCAATATTCCTCCAGTTCTTTCTTCTCCGAGGAAAACGTGAGTTTTAATCTAGCAGCACAACGCTGTTTACATAATGGTTCCGAAGCCCTAGGGCAACACCAGTTCAAAGCCAAGCAGTCCAGAACAGACCAAAATTTGCGGAAGAAACGACCTTGACTTTTTACCCACGTCTCAACAGAAACGCAGACAAAAGCCCGAACGAATCTTCTGAACAAAAAAGTATCGAGGCCAGCGAATGTGGATTGAAAGAATTTCTGGGAAGAAGATGAAATCACGTACAGACATGTGCTGAAATCTCTTGTCAAACGTATTTATACGAGGGATGAAATCCGTATGTGTCAGCCTCCACACTACGGCCTACGATATTCACACCTTTGGACGTTTCCTTTCACAGTAAATTGAAAAGCTTTCCGACGTGTCATCGGAAGAGATGCAGTCTGAGATTTCGATATTCTTGTAAGAGCTATAAAGCTCGTGTGTGACACTCCATTCCAAAAAAGTAGACTGCTCGTGTATCGATACCCGGATACCCGGGGTTCAAGTTAGCTCATGCACCTCTCACTCAGCCGAATCAATGCTCGCTCCGAGGAAGTGATTTCTCGTCAACTTCCGGCGAATCCATCAATCTTACGATATGAACCAAGTCTCATCATCAGCAGCTTCATCAACCAGACCAAACATTTGACGCAGATTACCAAAAAATCTTTTGATTTAGTAAAACGTCCAAGAAAAAAAAACTTACTGAAATGTTTTCGCTTGTCGACTTCTTGCGGCGATAAAATCCTGAAGCGTGAAGGCTCACTGGTTCGCTAAACAAATTTGCATAGGAAAAGGCAACAAGACCCCATTTTTTCCGCCTCATTACACTTTTTCTCTTCATTTTTGTTCTGAATTAAGGCATTCCTATTTCGCAAATGTCGCCTCGGCTTTTGGTGAAGTTTGTGAAGAGAATTTGTTTATTTTTTCGATTTTGAAATTTCCTGTGATATAAAAAGAAGTCGGTTTTGGGATGTGAACATGATGCCAATTACAGAGAGAAAGATCTTTTTGAATAATAATTTCTGCCTCCTTTTTAAATTGTGTGATTACCAAATTCCGTCCAAAATGTGTTTGCTTTCCAATTTTCTTCGATGTTTTAATTCTTGAAATCATCAACATTGACTAAATCCTGATGTAAAAAAAATGTATTGAAAACGTTAAAAATAATTGTTTCATTTTGAGCGCATTTAGCTATTGAAGGATGATTTTGACAACGAAGAACATTTGAAACTCTGCACCTGAGAATAAATTGAGCTCATAACCTCCAAACAAACAACTCGAAGTCAGGTTAATCCAATTCAGCGGAAATTTTAAAATGGTGCGACAGCAGTCGTCGATATATACAGTCCGGAATTACGCTGGGAATTGGCGCCAAGAATTGCTGTAGAAACAATCATTTGTCATTCGGGAATAAACGACGCCACTGCTGCAAAATAATTGAAAAGATCTGAATCACTTATGCGTGCATATGTCAGGAACTTGATTTCATAGTTGGGGTACGCTTCGAGAAACGATTCCTTGTAAATAATTTTATGAATTCTGCAATTTGTACCAGGGACAGTGCGGTTATTTTTTTCTTTTACGATTACAAAAAGGGATAATTGGGATATATACTCAGCTTACAGCGAATGGGGCGAGTCAGTGAATAAGGCAAAGAAAACGACATAATTCACATTGAAAATTTTACGCAAGTGAATAAAGAGAATTTTTGCACCAATCCAAATAAGATCGCCACAGTTTGTCGGGTGGAAATCGACAAGGGATTCCAGGTAGAAATAAAAGTCAGATTCAGCCTTTACCGGCCAGATCCTCCAGAAGGGAGTCCCAAGAAGTTAGCTTCTTTAATCCAAACTCACAACACACTTCAGACTTCAGAAGACCGAATTAGCAAGACCAATAAATCTCAAACAAATAGACAACACAGCAGAGTTCCACACTGAATCACTGCACACGCTGTTCTGTAGGCTTCGGAGCCCACGCCACGCTCTTCGACCCTTCCTCCTCCTTTAGAATTAGCAAGACCAATAAATCTCAAACAAATAGACAACACAGCAGAGTTCCACACTGAATCACTGCACACGCTGTTCTGTAGGCTTCGGAGCCCACGCCACGCTCTTTGACCCTTCCTCCTCCTTTCCTGAGTCTCCGACCCGGTAGTCGGTGTTGCAACATACTGGGCGCGTGCCACGCCGTACCCGCGTACGGCTATTGTCAACGTGCCCGAGTGTGCATGGCATGCTTGGGTCACGTGATCTTGGATAAACGCGGCGCCACAAAATCCCCCCCCTTGGGCGCCGGAGATGGTGACGTCGACGACGCCTAAGGACCCCGAGAGTGGGGCCGCGAGATGTCCCTCGCGTGCGAGGGTGATACCGGGCTACGTGGTAGCCCGGGAGGCGGAGCAGCGGAGCGTCTTCGACGGCGTGGCAGCGCAAAAGATGGTGGCGCGCGTGCGCCGGCGGAGGTGACTGGAAGAGAAGATCAAGATGGTCATTCGAGTTCGGTAGCTTGCCTAGGGCGGAGCTCCCAAAAAAGTTCTCTGAGGAAGTGCGAAGAGCTAGGAAAAAAGTCAATTTGCGTCAGTAGTCAAAGTTGAAGTGTCACATAGTCAGGTCCATTAGGCAGTGTTTTGTCGGTGCATTGGAGACCGCTTGGTCTTGGTCGGCTCCCGGAAAGTGCGGCGTTCCAATTGTTGTAGACTTCGGTGTTGGTTGGGGGGCCCCCTGAAATGTAAGACAAGCAAAAGATAGGCCTAGGACTTACTATCGGATAGGACGTCCCAACCAAGCTCCATACGAGCAGGATTGTTTTAGGAGACGTAGGCTCGACATCCCGACCGCGCCTCAGCAAGGCCGGATTTAGGGGATGGAGGTGCACTTTCAGCTCGACGTCCCAACCGCGCTCCTCCAGAGCCGGACTTAGGGGACGGAGGTTCATTGTCTTCTCAACGTCCCAACCGCGCTCCTTCAGAGCCGGACTTAGGGGACGGAGTTGGTTCGGTGGTTGCAGAATCGCAGCGTTTGGGGTGGCAGGAGGTCGGTCTGATCAATTTGCGCGTGCGTGTGCGTCGGTGTAGAATGGTCCCCGTGGTTGCAGTGTCTGATGTTCTTGGTCCATTTTGCAGAAAAGAACCGCGTATCGCAAAAAAAGATAACAGGCAAGCACAGTCCCGAACCCAAACGCGTAGTAGGACAAAGAAAAGGTATCCGCGCGGCAATCACGGCGGCGCAAAAACCCGAACAGGTGCGGAGGATCATTAACATCAACACCGACCGGCAAGCATCAACAACGGATCAGAAGGACGACCGATCTCGCCGACCCACAAATGGAATCATCGCGCAAGCGGGAGCGAAGCGGCGATGAAACGGAGTCGCCAAAGCGTTGCGCTTCTGAAGACAACGCTGTCGCCGGTCCTTCGTCCGGTAAGTAGACCCCCACCCCCACAAAGGTGGCTTGAAGAGCATTTGATTTCATCCGTGTTGGTTTTGGTTTGTAACAGCTCCTGATGGCAAGGCATTGGTGGTCCCGGACATGGCAATGATGAACGGGGAGGCGGCGCCCGCGGCAGTGCCAGCAGGGCCAACGGTAACAATCGAGGTGCCGGCCGCTCTAGAAGGAGGAGTAGCCGCCCTGCGGGGCTTGAGTGCGGCCGGATGGCAGAGCGTGTTGGTGCTCTTGCCAGCGGCGACGTCTGAGGAAAAAGCAACGGCGCAGCGTGTCTACCTGGAGACGCGCGCTGCGCGAGAGACGGCGCTGCGCAGGCGGCGCAGCAGCGCCTTGTGGCCGTTCAAGAGTCAGTGCAAGGAATCGTGGCTGCCGTAGGCGTGGCAGAAACCGTCGGACGCCAGTTGCGCGTCGTAGAGGCTGACATGAATGCCCGGGAGCGCAAGCTCATGCGGCGAATGGCAGCACAGTTCCGCGCCGGTACAAGGGCCGCCCTGATGGCGGTCAGCCAGGCCTTCCCGCGAGGCGGGAGGGTCTTCCTCAATGAAGCGGACGTCACAGTTCAACAGGAAGGTTAGTAGTGCCCCTCTCTGTTCGGACGTGTTGGTGCTAATGCCTGCGTGTTATGTGCTGCAGGACCTTCATGGATCGCCCGCTTGGCGACGGACCCAGAGGTGATCTTCACGTGGGGACCCGTTGTGAACTTGGTCCCGGCCTGGTACAGCGCAACGCTGCCAGGGAGCGACATCACGTCGGCGGCGTTAGGAGCAGCGGCTGCGTCGACGGTGGCGGCCGTGAGGAACCAAGTACCGCTTTGCAGTGTGGCGCCTGAGCAACGGGCTACGCCGGAAGTTGCACCATCTGCATCTACCTTGTCCTCTAGTGGGCGGATGGCAACGGAGACGCCCGAACCATCTGGGACTCCCTGCGCGTTGTCGGTGCGCACGCGTGCTGACTCGGGGATGCCAGAAGTCTTTGAGGAGGAACTGGACGTCGAGATGATCGACGCGCCGCCAGGTAAGATGCTGGACAGCACGGCGCTGTAGGATTAGGTACTAAAACTGTGTGCTTCCATGTTCCAGTTGCGGACGTGCCCGATGCCTCGTTGGTCGAAGTGGTGGCGCATGAGCATTCGTGGCACTTTGAGCCGGCGGAGCCCATTTCGTACTTGGCAAATGTGCGCCGCCGACGTGGAGCAACGGGAGAGCGGCACCGCTTTATGCGGAATAACCAGCTGCCGACTCCGGGTTGTACCGTGTCGGATTATTTGTTCCGGTGCGCGCAGATGCGCGGACCCCCCATCCCACGGGGGTTTAGCACAGGTCGCCGATGCATTTTGATCATCGGGGACTCTTTGCTGTCGATGTTCCTGCTGACAAGGGAAAACTGCTGCTGGTTTGAAGGGTGTCTACCAGGTCGTCGACGCCACAACCGGTGTTCAACTATTTGCACCTTACTGAAGACCTGCCGTTTGAGGTGTTTCAGGTGAGTATTGCTGTGATGGGCGAACTGCGCTCAGTTCTGAACACTATGGTCTGCAAATTGCAGTGGAGTCTCAGCGGCTTGGCTGCTGACGGAACGCGATTTTGCCGGAGGCGCTGCGCCGTCGCATATGGGCAGATCTGTGTTTGCCCGTAGACATGGAATTTGTCACCGTGCTGATTCGTATTGGCACAAATGACGTGAAATTCCTTGTCTCACGAACCGGGCAAACGCCGTTCCCGTCAGTGGAGACGTTCCTAATGCGTCTGCGGCAGTATCATGCCAAAATGACGGATGTCTTTGGCTGCCCGGCGGTAGCCTTAGGGGCCTTGCCGCCATCGGAGGAGACGGACAACGATTACCATGCGGTCATGCATGGTCAGGATGGTCATCCGGTGCTGCCCATCCGGGCGCGCCGAGGCAACGTGACAATGGGGCACCACATCCATGCGGGATCCTTACTACTGAAGGCGATCTACCGCTGCTGGCAAACGCGTTATGGGCCCTTCCTGCCGTGTGGCCCAGCAGGATCAACAGCAGGATACTACGCAGAGCCGACGCCCTGCGGGATGCTGAGCCTGTTCATGGGGCGGTGCGCCGACTTTCATCGTGACTTTGGTCACTTTGCGCCGCCGGCGACAGGCTTCTTTGCACGGGACGTGGCGCTGTCAGCGATTTGGGCTGTGTCGCGCATCACTGGCGAGGCGCCGGTGGCGCATGCACCTTGTCCGGGGCGTGCGCCGGAATGGCGGCCCGATGGGACGGCGACAGATGGGATTGCGCCGACCCGTGAACATAGCCACAGTGGGATGAATGGTGAGCAGCCCTGCGAGCCGCAGGTTTTGCCGATGCTGAACGGAGTGGGCGCTGCAGGCAACCCGTTTGCTCAGTGAGTATCCTGATGCGTGTTTGTTGTTTTTTGAACAGCATGGTGTTATGAACTCTGTGCTGCATGCTTACAGATGGGATCCGTCAGGCTTTGGGGTCGGATTGTATGGCCAGACGTATGGCCATGCAGGGATGCAGGTGAATCGGGCAGACCTGCCGCTTGAACAAGCTGGCCTGCTACAAGTAGGCTTCATCATCAGGCATGCGGGGCACCGCATGGTCGTCGTAGAGGTGACGATTTACGGCGCGTGGGCCGTGGGGGCACCAGGGAGGGTGTTCATCCAGTATTCGGTGCATCAGGCGCGGTTTGCGCGCCGCAGAGATGCGGATGTCGAGGGGTAGGCCAGGTTGGTGCTGCCTAACTGTATATAGTTGGTTCGCTGTCGCGAATGCCGTTGTTAACTTGGTTGTTCATTGAAACCGTGGCCTCCCTCCCGCTTTGGGGGATGCGCCTGTTGCCGAGAGCTTTTTTTGTGTTTGGTCCTATCGGTTGCTTCCCAGAGTGATTTTGTTTCGGTATACGTCCCCCCTGACTGTGACCCCTTCGCGATAGAAACTTGTGTTCGGAATGAATCGGAACAAAACGGTATAGCGTCTGCCCCCAGGGCAGGAATTGTGCTCAACGAGCTAGTTGGAATGTTGTGATGGTAACGTAACGTAAACGGCTCGATCTGTTGGTATTATTTTTTGGTGCGCAAACAGCGCCTTTAGGCAGGCCGAGTAGAAGGGAGGGTCGGACTGGTTGATCTCGGTGCTTGCCAGTGGAGGAACTGATTTGTGATGGACTTTTGTTATGCGGGTTGTTACGTGAGACGTAAATAAACTGAGTTACACCGCATTTTCTTGGTCAGTTGCCTGGCAAACCGTAATAATTCTTTGCAGAGAGTCAAGCAGTTGGGCCTGGATCTGGTTCACTGTTTGTGCAACCGTGGCCAGTGGTGCAGGTACTGCTGGCGGAGGATCGCCTTCAGTAGTAAGGATCCTGCATGGATGCGGTGCCCCATTGTCACGTTGCCTCGGCGCGACCGGATGGGCAGCACCGGATGACCATCCTGACCATGCATGACCGCATGGTAATCGTCGTCTGTCTCCTCCGATGGCGGCGAGGCCCCTAAGGCTACCGCCGGGCAGCCAAAGACATCCGTCATTTCGGCATGATACTGCCGCAGACGCATTAGGAACGTCTCCACTGATGGGAACGGCATTTGCCAGGTTCGTGAGACAAGGAATTTCACGTCATTTGTGCCAATACGAATCAGCACGGTGACAAATTCCATGTCTACGGGCAAACACAGATCTGCCCATACGCGACGGCGCAGCGCCTCCGGCAAAATCGCGAAACGTCTCCACTGATGGGAACGGCGTTTGCCCGGTTCGTGAGACAAGGAATTTCACGTCATTTGTGCCAATACGAATCAGCACGGTGACAAATTCCATGTCTACGGGCAAACACAGATCTGCCCATACGCGACGGCGCAGCGCCTCCGGCAAAATCGCGTTCTGTCCACACACAGCAGCCAAGCCGCTGAGACTCCACTGCAATTTGCAGACCATAGTGTTCAGAACTGAGCGCAGTTTGCCCATCACAGCAATACTCACCTGAAACACCTCGAACGGCAGGTCTTCAGTAAGGTGCAAATAGTCGAACACCGGTTGTGGCGTCGACGACCGGGTAGACACCCGTCCGAACCAGCAGCAGTTTTCCCTTGTCAGCCGGAACATCGACAGCAAAGAGTCCCCGATGATCAAAACGCATCGGCGACCTGTGCTAAACCCCCGTGGGATGGGGGGTCCGCGCATCTGCGCGCACCGGAACAAGTAATCCAACACGGTACAACCCGGAGTCGGCAGCTGGTTATTCCGCATAACGCGGTGCCGCTCTCCCGTTGCTCCACGTCAGCGGCGCACATTCGCCAAGTACGAAATGGGCTCCGCTGGCTCAAAGCGCCACAAATGCTCATGCGCCACCACTTCGACCAACGAGGCGTCGGGCACGTCCGCAACTGGAACATGGAAGCACACAGTTTTGTACCTAATCCTACAGCGCCGTGCTGTCCAGCATCTTACCTGGCGGCGCGTCGATCATCTTGACGTCCAGTTCCTCCTCAAAGACTTCTGGCGTCCCCGAGTCAGCACGCGTGCACACCGACGACGCACAGGGAGTCCCGGATGGTTTGGGCGTCTCCGTTGCCATCCGCCCACTAGAGGACGAGGTAGATGCAGACGGTGCAACTTCCGGCGTAGCCCATCGCTCAGGCGCCACACTGCAAAGCGGTACTTGGTTCCTCACGGCCGCCACCGTCGACGCAGCCGCTGCTCCTAACGCCGCCGACGCGACGTCGCTCCCTGGCAGCGTTGCGCTGTACCAGGCCGGGACCAAGTTCATGATGGGTCCCCACGTGAAGATCACCTCTGGGTCCGTCGCCAAGCGGGCGATCCATAAAGGTCCTGCAGCACATAACACGCAGGCATTAGCACCAACACGTCCGAACAGAGAGGGGAACTACTAACCTTCCTGTTGAACTGTGACGTCCGCTTCATCGAGGAAGACCCTCCTGCCTCGCGGGAAGGCCTGGCTGACCGCCATCAGGGCGGCCCTCGTACCGGCGCGGAACTGCGCCGCCATTCGCCGCGTGAGCTCGCGCTCCCGGGCATTCATGTCAGCCTCTATGACGCGCAACTGGCGTCCGACGGTTTCTGCCACGCCTACGGCAGCCACGATTCCTTGCACCGACTCTTGAACGGCCACAAGGCGCTCCTGCGCCGCCTGCGCAGCCGCCGTCTCTCGCGCAGCGCGCGTCTCCAGGTAGACACGCTGCGCCGTTGCTTCCTCCGCAGACGTCGCCGCTGGCAAGAGCGCCAACACGCTCTGCCATCCGGCCGCGCTCAAGCCCTGCAGGGCGGCTACTCCTCCTTCTAGAGCGGCCGGCACCTCGATCGTTACCGTTGGCCCTGCTGGCACTGCCGCGGGCGCCGCCTCCCCGTTCGTCATTGCCACGTCCGGGACCACCAATGCCTCGCCATCAGGAGCTGTCACAAACCAAAACCAACACGGATGAAATCAAATGCTCTTCACGCCACCTTTGTGGGGGTGGGGGTCTACTTACCGGACGAAGGACCGGCGACAGCGTTGTCTTCAGAAGCGCAACGCTTTGGCGACTCCGTTTCATCGCCGCTTCGCTCCCGCTTGCGCGATGATTCCATTTGTGGGTCGGCGAGATCGGTCGTCCTTCTGATCCGTTGTTGATGCTTGCCGGTCGGTGTTGATGTTAATGATCCTCCGCACCTGTTCGGGTTTTTGCGCCGCCGTGATTGCCGCGCGGATACCTTTTCTTTGTCCTACTAC